>BRDA01006262.1:35313-49103 GCA_036984385.1 Crenuchus spilurus
CCTTTTTCCAGCCAGTTATTGCTACTTGTCCCAACTTTTTTGGGATTTGTTGACACTGTGAAATTTTGAATCAACATATTTCTCCTTTAAAATGTCACAATTACTCAGATTAAACTTTTGATCTGTCATCTATGTTCTATTATGAATAAAATATTGACATTTGTAATCTCCACCTCATTGCATTCAGTTTTTATCCACAATTTGTTTAGTGTCCCAACTTTTTTGGAATCTGGTTTGTAGATAACTGACAAAGAAAACATAAAATAAACTAAGTTTAAAATATGCATTCATGAGGAAAAAATAAGTGCACCCTCTTTGAATTCTCTGGTTTTTTGTGTATCTGGAAATAATGATAAAATATAAATAATTATAAAAAACCTAATAGTAGGTAAATACTACTGCAGATGAGCAACAACACATGATACATTACACAATGTCATTATTTATTTGACAAAAACTAAGCAGTGAGTGAAAAATCAATGAAAAAATACAGTGCATCCTTACTGCTTCCACAGGAATTAACTGAGGGTAAATGGCAGCCAGGTGCCTCTAATCACTGAAGATCAAAAAATATGACCACCTGTTTAAATGCAGTTTATAAAGTTTTGGTAGTTTCCTAGTCTGGAGCATTCAGGTGTGTGTAAGCACAATGCCAATGTGGAAAGACATCAGGAGTGATTTTAGATACGCAATTGTTGCTGCCAGTCAACCTGTCAAGGGTTATCAGTGTTTTGAAGTCCAGCAAATTTGCAGAGAAACTGCAAAAAACCCAAGAGCTACATCTCAGACCTACAGGCCTCAGTTAGCATGTTAAATTATTACAAGACAATAAAAAAGACTGAACAAGTACGGCTTGTTGGGAAGGGTTCCCAGGAGAAAGTCTCTTCTTTCTAAAAAGAACATAGCATCTGTACAAACCACAAAACTTCTGGGAAAATGTCCTTTGGACAGATGACACCAAAGAGGAGATGTCTGATAAAAATGTATCACATTTGGCAAAAACCAAGCAATGCATATCAACACAAACACATCATACCAACCGTCAAGCATGGTGCTGGAGGGGTGATGATTTTGGCTTGTTTTGCAGTCACAGGACCTGAACACCTTGCAGTCATCAAGTGGATTATGAATTTATCTGTATAGCAAAGTATCCTACAGTAAAGCTTAGCCAACATTTGTTCAGACAATAGGACAATAATCCCAAACATACCAACAAATCTACAACAGAATCTCTGAAAAAGAAAAGAATCAAGATGCAGCAATGACCCAGTCAAAGTCTAGACCTCAAACCAAACAAAATTCTGTGGCAAGACATTAAGAGAGCTGTGCATAAACAAATGCCCACAACACTCAATGAACTGTAGCAACACTGTAAAGAAGAGTGGGCCAAATATTCATCCAGAATAATAAAAAAATAAGAGGGTGTACTTAAAAGAGGGTGTATTTAATTTTTCTCATGACTATTATATCAGAAACAACACACTAAGTAACTAAGAAGTTGAAGTGGAACTTCGTACATCCAGCATCTACTGTATCATCACAGCAACTGATCTGTATTAAGTGATATTCTATCATTTTTGCTAAATAAATGCTAGAGTTTGAGGAAAATTTGAAGTATGTTTAAGGTGCACAGGTGTTTTTACTGTGGTAATTAAATAGAAAAACAGACTTCTGAACTATTTTACTGACAAAGAATTACAAATTTGTTGACATTGTATTTAAGAGCATGGAACTGAGTCAGTCTATCTATACATATGACGTTAAAGTTACCATCAGTTCATCAATATTCAAAGAAATTTTAGCAGAATGTGTAATCTAACAAGCAAAAGTACTGTTACATTCAATGGTGCTCCTTTAAATCATCATAATGTAACTTTAAATCACTTTGGCGTATGACAAAATAAAGCATATATTATATTTGCTGTGAAGTTATTCTCCCTCAGAATGAAATTTAGAGGAAGGAAACTATAAATACAAGCAACAGACAAGGGCTGAAATACCCAATGTGTTTTCCCAGTGCTTTTTATAGACCGTAAACTTCATACATTTCAGATTAAAGGCAAAAAAGAAACAATAGGGAAGAATATCAAGTGGAAAAATATGTCCTACAGAGTACATGTCTGTGAAGACCTGCACATGGTTCTATTTTTGGTATCAATAAGGCTCTGAGTTAGACGAGTCAGAGAGAGATTTTTACCTACAAGCCTTCAAAAGCCCAGAGGCCCCTTCTCCAGACGCGTTTAACATACAGGAATCTGCAGAGGAGGAGAATCAATAACTGTCATTTGTTGAAATTTAAGAGACTTTTAGCTTGAGTTATGACCAAGGTGAGCTTCTAAGTGAGCAGGCTCTTATTTTTAGAACAATTCCCTACAGTAAATACTACCAGCTTTGCTGAAATATTTTCCATTAGGGCTTTAAAGGAAAGACGGATGCTTAATGGTGTCTTCCTCTCTCCTTTTCCGTAAGAGGCTTACAAACCTGCAAATCAACAGATTTACCAGAGATACTTACAAACAATCCACTAAATACCTCAAACAATCAGTTAACAACATGCTTAAGGATCTGAAATGATCAAAATAAAGGTGATTTTACACTTGATAGTAAAAGGTTCCTGGGGAAGCCAGTTTGTTTAAAAGGTCTTTTTGTTTGTTTGTTTTGTTTGTTTAAAAGGTCTTTAGATTGTAGATTATAGAACACCCCAATTTTTCCAGTTTTTTTTTTATTGAAAATTATTGAGTTTAATGAAATCTACTCTGTGATGAAAGTATAGGAGTTAAACAAGAACTCATGGAATCAATTTATAGACCAAAATGTATCTAAACTTTGGACACAAAGAAGCACCTTTGGCAGATTTAAAAAATAATAATTTTTATTTCTAAGTTTTTGCCAATTTTTTTGCCCTTCCCCATGTAGTAGTAGCCAATTAGCCCATCCCCTCCATTAGGACTCTACCCATCATTTTGCAATATCTCTGACTCTACGAGAGTGAAGACAAGCACAAGCCTCCTTCCTTGCGTGTGATGCAGCCACCACCTCTTTTCGAACTACCGCTGATACACCGTCACTGTGGAGCCAAAGCGCTCGGAGGAAAGCGCAGGATTCCCAGCTCTGAATGGACCAATCAGTAGATGCCTGAGCCATTGCAATGTGTGAGTGATAGGGGGAGAGAGAGAGAGATAGAGAGCGCCATCTACCTGCCCAGAGAGAGCACGGCCAATTTTCACTCTCTTGGGCCGGGATGACTGGGATTCGAACTCGTGATCCTCTGGTCATAGTGGCAGTGCCTTAGACTGCTGATCCACTCGGGGTACGCCCTTTGGCAGCTGAACTCACTTGTGACATTCTTTCTACAATAGACATCAAATATTCTTCAGACAGTTCTTCTGTTCAACAAATCTGTTGCAGACGTTCACATACATGTTGTCACTTGTAGGTTTGCTTTGATTTACAGTACTCTTCTGTCCAGTTCATCCCAAATCAGCTGGATGGGGTTTAAGTCTGGAGACTGTGCTGCCACTCCATGTTTTCAAGCTGACCATCTTGTCCTTTCTTCCTGAGGTAGTTCTGGCAGAGCTTGTACTTATATTTTGGGTCATTATCTTGCTGTAGAATGAACCCCTGACCAACTAGGTGCATACTAGAAAACTTTCTAAAGCTGTTCTAAAACTTTTGAGCAGCAGTTTCTATCCATGTACTTTTATTTTATGGAGTGTACATTACAAAACCAGTGATGGATTGACACCATGTCCTGACTTTGGCTAAAATAGTGGAATTCCATGTCCAGCACCCAATGGCCCCTGCAGGGAGGTCATGGGGACTCACCACAACCCTGAACTGGATTAAGCAGTTAAGATTAGATTAATACATTATAAAACATAATGTATTTACATTTTTTAACAGTCCAACATTCAAGTCAAGGACCATTTAGGAACTGTTATAATTAGGGTGTACTAATCCCTGCTCTGTGCTCTTTTTATATTAAGTAAACAACTGAACCATGCTGAAACAATAAAGACGTGACTTAAACAGTTTGAAGAGCTCTTGTGTCTCCTGTAGATCCTCAGTAGGATGTGTAGATCAGAGAGAATGAAAGGAAACAGCACAGGCAGATATCCTGCTGTTTGCCACATGGATTCTGCCTGCACACCTGTCAGATTCACACGCTTATTTACGAGCCAAGCACACATATGGGAGCACTGAAGGTGTGATTTGTGGAGGCTAAACGTAGGTCTGGTTGCTGAATGAATGGAGAAAATGTTCAGACTGGGAAGTTTACAGTATTATCTGTGTGAGCTGGTCTCTATGTAGGTCTAGGGTCCAATTTCTCTCATTGAACTAATATATAATAACATATAATAAAATAGTCACCTAATAATACATATGTTACTATTTTTCTGATGTCAGCTAGGTTGTTAAGCTCTGGTCTCCTATTTATACATTGAGACATCCCAATTAATGCCTAGCAGCAAAGTCATCTCACATTACATATATTAAATTAACATTCTTGTAAACATTTCAGCATTTAGGGCAACCAGTGGCTCAGCAGGCTAAGATGCTGACACTATGACCTGAGGATCGCGAGTTCAAATCATTGTTATGCTGTTCGCCATCGACAGCCGAGGTCTGAGAGAGGAAAAATTGGCAGTGCTCTCTCTGGTCAGGTAGATGGTGCTCTCTCTCCCTATCATTTTCACAATACAATATCTGCTAGCTGAGGCGTCTACTGATTGGTCCGTCAGAGCTGGGGTTCCTGCGCTTTCCTCTGAGCGCGTTGGCTTCCCAGTGATGGTGTATCAGCAGTAGTTCAAAAAGAGCATCGGAGGATGCTTCTGCTTGTGTTCACCTTCTTAGAGTCAGGGACATTGCAAAGTGGTGGGGAGAGCCCCTAGCAAATGGGATGGGTTAATTGGCTACTACTACATTGAGAGTGAGGAAAATGGGCAAATACTACAAAGAGAAAAATAAATAAACATTTAGATATTTTTTGTATATTGTTAGATTCGCCTCAGTCATATCAATGCGCGTAATTTTCGGGGGGGATAGGGGGGTTATGACCCCCCCAATAATCTGAACCAATCACTATAACCCCCCCAATAAAGTCAGATCATTTCAATTCACAAAAACATCTTTCATGAATAACTTGTTAATTTTCTTTATTCATTATCAATTTTGGGTAAAATACTAGCATGTTTAATCATTTGGTAATGTAACCCCCCTCTTTCCCCCACAAAAAACTTGGTATCACCCAACCAGTTGGCGCTAAGCAGCAGCGCCAGGGTTGCCAGGTTCGCGGTTTTCAAGCCAAATTGGGCTTGTATGAAAATCCAGTTGCGGGTGAAAATTCAAGCGTGGCGAGATGTGGTTTTGTGGGCTACTTTTAAAAATTACATACAGAATACATAAAATACATACAGAACGTGTTTAGTAGTAAAGAGTTTAATGTTTAATGAAACACATACGGTTTAAGGTAAATACATACACTTGGAAAATTGAGAAATTTAGGTGTGTCATAATAGATTCTAAAAGTGTAAAATATTTGTTACTGTTGGAAGAAATGTCAAAAATTTCTTAATTGTTTAATGTGCAGAGTAAATACAAAGAAAGTTAAATAAATACATAAATGACTTAATAAATAAATAAATAGGCAGACAGCTCAACCCCCCCAATATTGGACCCAAAGTTACGCCCTTGGTCATATCTCAAATAAAAGGGATGTCGCTGTGACTTGTGTTCACACTGAAGTCAAGTTCATCACATCAACAGTCAAAATCTAATTTGTTCTCTTTGTCATGCTCAGTAATCTTCTGCAGAGGTACACCCAATACCTTTTAATAAGATTAGAAGCCAATGGCCAGAAAAACAGTGAGCTAAAGAAAATCTGCAGAGCTCTGCAAAAAAAAAAAAAAAATTCTGTCCCTGTACTTGTGCCATAGTGGATTAGTTTATCTAAAATCCCATTCCTAACTCTGAGACAGCATAAAAGCACAGACAGCAATACAGCCTTATTCTTTCCTTTGGACTGGCTGGTTTAGTGGCAGGTGCACTACTTAGTGGACGCCGCACACCATCACTCATCAGCACTAGCCATGATAACAACCTTTAGTTATCTCTCCAAGTCTAATCTGCTATGATAAATTGAGGAAACTTCAAAGTGTGCCAAAGAATTCATCTTATTTAGGAGAGACTTCTCTCAGAGCCTTGCATATCTTATATTAAGGTGAAATGGAAAGTAATGAGATAATAATGTCGGATGGAAAATAAATGAAAGTTGTCCTGGTTACCAAACTGAAACATAAACATATTGAAAACTCATGAAAAATGTCCACTATCACAGTGCAGATTACAATAAAGGCACAAAAGAACAGTTTTCTCTGATATAATTTACACTCAGCATTGGACACAATGTCCTCTAGAACAAAGCAACTGCAAATGATCATATCATCTTAACAGAACAATGTGGGTCATGATTCAAAAACACCAACATATTACTTATTTACTTCCCTTTAAGTACTTATAATACTATTTAAAAAACTTTAAAACTGCACTAAAGCTGCCTGCAGTAAACAGCAAAAAGTTGCACAACAATAACTGTATTGTTCTTTAACATGAAACAAATGATAGAGGATTGCAATACCACCTCTTGCTTAGATGGCAGCTTTCTTGGCATTTTCTCAGTCAGCTTTATGAGGTAGTCACCTGGAATGGCTTTCAGTTAACAGCTGTGTCTTGACAAGAGTTCAGGACTTGCATTTATTGCCTCTTAATGTGTTTGAGACATCAGTTGTGTGTCTACTTTGAAGAATCTAAAATCAAAAACATGTTTTGGTTTGTTTAACACTTTCAAGTTTACTACATGATTCCTTATGTGTTCCTTCATAGTCTGGATGACTTCAACAGTTGTACTAGGGCCGGCCTACGGGGCTATAGCCCCTGGCCTTTTCTTAATAGCCCCAGGTCTTATATCCAACCCAGAACTGATAGACCAACAACCCATACACCATGCAAACCTCGAACCCACCCCGCCCCACCCCCAAAGAAAAACTTCACATGCTACCACCCCCATCCTCCACTCCCCTGCCGTGGAGAAAAAGATCTTCAAATACACCCCCTGAAGCCCTGGCTATCATAACTTCCTACCCACACCCCTGGATGACTTCAGTATTAATTTACAAAGTAGGAAAAAAAATTAAGAAATAAAAACACTGAATGAGAAGGGGTGTCCAAACTTTTGACTGGTAATATATCTATGAAATGAAAGACAATAGAATGAATAAAACATTCTTAACTTTTAATACAAGTTCATGGAAAGAGAGGTTTTTCCAAACGATTTTAGATTATTATTGATGGTCTGTTGGTGGTTTTGTACACTCTTCAAAATAAAGAATCATGACCCTATGCAGATTCTTCTTTCAACACATTTCAGTGACCAAAACATGCAAGAAAATGTTCTTAGAAAACCACACATGCTTGTTCTGAATTCAACAATCAATGTAGACAAACAAAAATATCAAGATTTAGAAGAAATGCTAAATGTGAAAATCAATGTGATAAATATTAAATGCATATTAAATTCATTCTTCATGAAAGGTGGAGTGCATTGTTGTTGAGTCTCATAGATCTGAAATGGAAGAACTTCACAGAATAAAGAATACAACATTATTGGGGGCAGCCGGATCTGGTCTTGTGACCAGAAGGTCGCTGGTTCGATCCCCAGACAGGACATGACTGAAGTGCCCTTGAGCAAGGCACCTAACCCCCTAACTGCTCCCCGGGCGCCGGTGGATAAGGGCTGCCCACCGTGTGTGTGTGTGTGTGTGTGTGTGTGTGTGTGTGTGTGTGTGTGTGTGTGTGTGTGTGTGTGTGTGTGTGTGTGTGTGTGTTTCACTGCACGAATGGGTTAAATGCGGAGGTCAAATTCCATTGTGTGAAAAATCACTTTGGCTAAATTGGTTGATCTTAACTGTTAATGGAAAGAGATTTTTTCCCAAATTATTTTGGACGACTTCTATTTTACATTCAGCATTTCTAACCATATTCAACTTAATTTCTGAGAAATCACAATATAGCTCATATTTCTCATTTGTGTACATGGATTATTGAAGCCATGCAGAACAACAATGTTTCAGAATAACATATTTTTGCATGTTTTTATTAATTAAATGTTGAAAGAATCTGAATATCAAAGTGACAAATCAAATCTACCCAAATAAAACGATCAATGACTCAACTAATACAACAACAGTAACCATTTTTAAAGAAATATTTGGGTATGACTGTTGCTTGAACCAGCACTAAAACATTACTCCTGGATATCCCAGGACATCACAAGGCTCATTTCACAAACCGCAACACACCAGTCAGCTGCTCCAATGCAGCTGAAGAAAAAAAACAATTATCTCCATTATCAAAGTCTACCAACTTAAACGGCCCGAGCAGTGTTTTGGGGAAGCAGCTGGGTTGCCTTCTGAATATATAACAGCTATTGTTAAGCCACTAGACACATTACGCATGCCGTGCCATACATCTATTTCTCAGTTCTTTGGCAATCAACTGCCACTGCTTTGGCCAAGAGTTCAACATTTTTAGTTTTTTAAAGTGGGGCAATTAGAGAGGGGTTTAGCTGACTCGCTAATCACGGCTGTCCTTTAGAAAGGTGGAAAAGGGATTAAAATCATGTGACCTCTTTCAATTAAACTCAGCACATTATTACATAAGGGCCCAAAAGCCTGAGCAAACAATCGTCTAGGAAATCATAATAGTCCTTTGTTTGTGTCACATGATGATGATAATTATGTCCTTTCGCTGATGTCATGCCCTTTGCTTTAATCTAATTCTGTTCAGCTGTCTGGGACACAGATTACCACTTTCACCTTTTAACTGCTGAAATCTGTCTCTCGCACACTTGAGCAGATAACACACACACACCAGCGCAGACACACACTGTTTATGTGCCAAATAAAGACCTCAAATAGTTTCAACTATAAGTACACTTATTAATAGTTGAATTGTGTGGAGAAGTGTGTGTGTGTGTGTGTGTGTATGAGAGAGAGAGAGAGAGAGAGAGAGAGAGAGAGAGAGAGAGAGAGAAAGCATGAGTGTGTGCGTTTATCTAAGAGTTGGAGCTCAGCTGCCCAGCCACACATGCCTTTCATAACAGGCCGAGTGGTCCGGAGTCCCGGGGGTCTCCACCATGCCCCTTCAATGAATAACATTAACCATTTGCATCTATCTGCATGGCATCCATCCACACAATCAAACTCACACCCAAAAATAACCGGCCAAGTTATTATAATCACCATGTTTCTGGCCTGTTTGCCACAGTGCCGCTTTTTATAGCACCAAAAGACAACTGTTGAGGAATTTCAACAGGTTAAATTAAGACGATAGGTACACCAATGTCCTTTGTTCACTAATCTTCTACCTAACGAACCAGCCTTGAGTATTCTGAAACAATGGTAGCACAGTGTCAAGGACTGCTGTCCATGCTACCATACCAAGCTTTATTTAATCTCTGTGTATTCACATTACTACAATTAAATGTGAGTATGTAAATGTAAATAAATCATTTTGGATCCTCAAAGAAACATCAAGTTGGTGGTTCTCAGTGGAGCTCAGTGGTGACTTGTGAACCAAAGATGCCCCATTTTTGACCTCTATATTTTAAGAGTGTATTCACTAGTAAACACATTTTGGAATGACCTCAAATCATGATGGGAACATGTGACCGAATCTGGCAGGGGAGCATTTGTTGATGTGCAACCATCCCCTCCCACCCTCTTGCTCACCTGATGAGCCCAGGAAGTAGCGCTCCAGGACTGAACCAAAGCCAGAGGGGTTGTCCCTCAGATCACTGACTCTGAAGGGCTGCATTGAAACATCTACATCATTTATCGGCCAGCTCGGTGCATGGACACTGGCCCCGCCGTACCATGACACATTCACCATGGAGAAGCAATCCTGATAAGAGAGAAAAACAGGAAAAAAGGCAAAACAGAAAGAAAAGGAAATGTTTTAGAGATTCTGTAAACTATAAAGCTGTTTTTTTTCACATTTTTATTGACAAGGTGACAGCATCTTTGAACTTTTTGACTATATAGCAGCTGTTTTATATTTAAGAATATTCACAAAAATATTGAATAAGTGTATTTTCTGATAATTCTTATTTCAATTGTTCAGGTCTGCATATTAACTCAGATTACATAATACACATAGTGTGTAAAAACGTGTGTTACATCACCCAACACATCACCTAAAGAGGCATTAGGACTTAACTCTACCCTCTTGTGGACTGTGAGCCTGGTGGAGTTTGAGTTAACACATGACAGGGAATTACTGAGGTAGGGAATGTACAAAAAAAGGGATTAAACAACAGAAAACTTCCGAACTGTTTCAGGATTAAGTCCTCCAGTACAAGGAGAGGACTGGATATACAAGAAAGGAAAACTTAGTGTGAACTTTGGTTGGTCAACCTGTTGTTATTAGAACAATTATGTATAAAAATGGCGTAAATCAGCTCTGTTCAGTTAAATGCTAGAACGAACAAGATAGCTCAACCACATGTTTCGGGATTTATTCATGCAAATGCTTTCAGTAGTATGAATTAAGGAATGTTAGCGCCTTTCTAATACCCAAGGATGCTTTACAATCAACACAGGCAGCCGATCATGCACAGCGTCTCAACCAGCAACTGTCCCCCTGGAGGACTGCAAGGAGCACTAGGGGGATCACCCAGGACAGAGTGCCAACCATATCTGTGCACACACACACACACACACACACACACACCCACACACACACACACACACACACACACACACATTCATTCTCACACACCAGGGTCATTTAGAGTAGCCAATTCACCTGATCTCCATGTTTTTGGATTGTGGGAGGAAACCCATGCAGACATGGAAACTCCATCCAGATGGGGACTTGAACCTCAGACCAGTTGTATTGGGAATAAGTTTGTTAAGCTTTTGTATTTAATCATTCATATTTAGTTGTTGTTTTTAACATTTTATTGCATTGTCTTCTGATGGTTCAGCACTTCACTACTCTCACTTTAATTTTATTTTACTCTAAAACAGAAGAGCAAAGCTAAACAGCATTTATTTATTTATTTATTTATTTATTTATTTACTGGAAATCAAACGTACATTTGACCCATTTGCACAAAATGTAAGAAATAAGCCAAGACATGTTTGGGTTGTGAATTTTGCTTATTTAGTTTAGATATCAGACTAATTCAATGGCAGTCTGTCACCCAAAAATACTTAAAACATCAAACATTTCTTGCCTGATGGAAAATGGTAGGAAAAGGGGGAAAAAAAGACAGTTTGTTATTCCAGTACTTTGAGGTTCTTAGTCAAAGTTAGTTTTTGGTAGCAATCCTCTTTTTTTCAAGAAAGACAACAACCTGTTAGCTCCCTGTCTACTGTGGTTGGTACTGTACATTCTTAAAAAACAGGGTTCTTCAAGGGTTCTTTGGTAAAGGAACCAGTTCTGTAAAGAACCATGAACACTCAAAGAACCTTCTGAATAAAGGGTTCTTTGTTTGTGTGTTATTCAAATTATGCAACAGTTTACTTTCAGGTTATATGTTGTCCAGCATGTACTCAATACAACAGCATCAATAATAATAATAATAATAATAATAATAATAATAATAATAATAATAATAATAATAATACATTTTACTACTGCATGGACAAATATCACTTTGATGCATTGGCTGAAGTTTAATTGTTTAAATTAGTTGAATTAACTAGTTGAATTTTGTGAAGTGAGCTGTGCAACACAATTTTAAATTGTTTATAGAACCCTTTAAAAAGTTTTGTTAAGTAAACTCTTAAAAGAGATGGTTCTTCAATTGTTCTTTGTAAAAAAAAATGGTTCTATATAGAACTGTTAACACTCAAAAAACCCAAAGGGTTTTTTGCATGATTAAAGGTTTATTCATATTGATGTGGAATGTGCCGTAGATGGTTCTATACAGCCGCCTTTTGAAAATGGTTCTATAGCACCAAAAAGGATTCTGCTGTAGTTACAATGCAAAGCGTGTAATAATAGAGGAACCGTTTTTGGTGCTATAGAACCATTTTCAAAAGGCGGCTATACAGAACCATCTACAGCACATTTCTCTATTATTACAAGTTTTATATCATAACTACAGCAGAACCCTTTTGGAGGCTATATAGAACCATTATCAAAAAGGTTATGTACTGAACCATCTAAAACACTTTTCTCCTCAATTTGAAGAACCCTTTCACCATGGAAAGAACTATTTATGCATAGGAATGGTTCTTTGAGTGCTCTTGATTCTATATAGAACCATTTTCCTTACCAAAAAACCCTTGAAGAATTATTTTAAGAGTGTAGGTGTTTCTGTACAGAAGTCTTTTGAAAATTGCTCTAAATAGCACCAAAAAGGGTTCCTCTATTATTCTACGCTTGATATTGTACAGCAAGGCTGAAGAACCCTTATATCATGCAAAGAACCCTTTGGGTTCTTTGAGTGTTCAAGTTTCTATGTATAACCCATTTCTTTACCAAAGAAACATTTTTTAAAGAGTGTACCAAAAATGAGCAAAAACCCCTTATTTGGTGTATATAACCTTTTTTGGATAAAAGTACCTTCAGCTCTACATGGCAGTGAACCGGGGTCCATGTCATACTGTAGCACTCTGTGTCTGACTCGTCAGCTATTTCCAGAGATATCTTCACTTCGGCCACCGAGTCCCACGTGTAGCAGAACTCGGTCTTGTTGAGCCAGCACAGGTTGCGCACGAAGGGCACCTCCATGTCCGGGCTGCCCACGTTGCTCACGTCGACCTCCACGAACGTCTTGTCCTCACTGAGCGTCTGGATGAGCAGAGAGTGCGCCCTGCGCTCCCAGATAAGCCCGCTGAAGCCGCCCTTCAGGATCCAGTTCTTGTTGGGCTGGTCGACCACTTGCCAGTAGATGATCCCGATCGTCATGACAAAGAAGATGGCCACGCCGAGGCACGCGATAGCCCCCTTCCACGTCTCGTTCATCTCCTTCAGCCCGGTGTCCCATGTCACCTCCGGGATGGGACTGGGGTTCCTGTTGCGAGCGTGGGGCATCCTGCTGCTGCTGCTGCTTTTGGTTTGTTTGGGTTTTTGTCCACTAGAAGCTGGTCAGGTGTGCACGGCTCATCCTGTCACTGCAGGGACATGAACTTTAGTCTGGAGTTTGTTTCGCCTCAGGCGCTCTGAGGTGTCATTCGCCAGCTACACGTCTGTCCGGTGTCCAGAGGACGGAGAAGGCAGTGAGCAGTGCACACTGAGCCTGAGCTGTGGCATTGGTCGCTGAGCAGTGAGCAGCCTCCTGGCACCAATGTCTGCCACCGGCTCCTTTACGCGCTCATTTGCTTGCCCTGCACTTCTCGCTCGCCTGTGACGTAACAGGCCAGTGCTCGTGCACGCTGAGGCCGGGACTGCCGAGGGCTCTGGAAAAGCCCACACCATCGTTTTAGAGGTGACAATGGCTCACTCTTAAAACTCGCAGAGATCAGTTTCTCTAGCTCATACAGCTCTCTCTCTGTCTGCCTCTCTCTCTCTCTCTCTCTCTCTCTCTCTCTCTCTCTCTCTCTCTCTCTCTCTCTCTCTCTCTCTCTCTCTCTCTCTCTCTCTCACCCTCTCTTTCTGTTTGTCTCTTTGTCTCTCTCAAGCTCTCTTAAATCCCCCTCTCTCTGTCTCTCTCTCATACTCTGTCTCTTTCTTTCTCTTCTCTCTCACTCAAATGGTCTTTCTCTTCTCTCTTTCTCTCT
>BRDA01006263.1:13838-29703 GCA_036984385.1 Crenuchus spilurus
GCCTCTTCTTGGTCTAAATCCAGCTTGTTCTTGGGCAATGTCCCCTTCCAGCTTAGACTGCATTCGTTTTAATATCACTCTCAACAAGATCTTGCCGTAACATACTAGACACCATCAATCCTGGTGATGCCACAGTCATCTGTGACTGGGATTCCACAGAAGGTATAATTGGCTTTGCTCTCTCTTGGTAGGCTAGTAGTACTCCCTCACTTGCTTACTTATATTTACCAAACCTCTGATCTTTGTGACAGACTTTAGAGAGTCACCTCAGCCACCACCAATGGTCCACCTGAATGATGCACCATCAGCCAGTGTGTCGCAGAACATTCACCACTCATTAACTATTAGACAAAGAAGTGAGGAGAGTCTAAGCAGGTATTTGAAAATGGAGATTTTCATGAATGGGAAATTCAGCCAGGACATCAGGGTAACACTCTTTAAGAAGAGGATCATTTCTGACCTCCGAAAATCAGGACCTTCAGGTGTCAACCACCATTTATGGAGTAGTGTCCCCCTCCTGTCCTGTTGTGCCCACCAACATCCAGTGGCCACACAAGTTTCCTTGGCAGTCTCCCATCCATGTATTAACCAAAGCCAGACCTGCTTAGCATCAGGGGATGTCTGATAGCTGCCGTAAAGTTTACAGTGTTCTCCTCCAAGCATAATCTCAACTGACATTGCATTAGTGGGCAGTCTGAATAAAGCATTGGTACTAATTTCAGTGCTGTCACATCTCAGTTTCTTTTCTATAGTGCCTATCAAATACCATCAATTCTGCAAATAGGGCAAAACTACAAAATTGTTTTAATAATTATACACAAAATGACTGCTACAAGTTCATCATTTACAAATCTCCATATTGCTCTATAAACTAAAGATTGATCTGCTGTTTGTTCTGTGTTGTTTTAGTAAAAGGCAGTTTGGGTGGTGATGGAGAATCGCTGTCTGCAGGAGCTATAGCTGGAATAGTCATTGGAGTTTTATTAGCAGTCGCTGTAGTTGCTGGTTTGATCGTTTACTTTACAAAATTCAAAGGAAGGTAAGTTCACTACACCTACACTTTATAAAACACATAAAAGCAGTAGATACAGCACACTGACCAAAAAACAGCACCGGTCCCCCCAAGTTACACTGGCTCACCCACAAATCATATTTACATTATTCTCCTCTGACATCAGATGTAAACGATCCTCCAAGACATGTTGGAGGTGCAAAGCTGTTACTGACACTTGAACTCAGTAGTCACCTAGAGAGCCTGGTTGTTATTGTAAATATATGTCACAAAGACTTCCCTCAAAGCTCATTCAGATCTTAATGAAGGTCTCACAGACTAGTCCCTGTAGTTTAGGACACAGTATGACTTGGTCCATAGTGTATAAATGAACAGAGCCTCATACTGTTCAAGGTGTCTGCCTCTAGCACTGGAACTGTATTTTTAAAGTTCAGAGTCAGTCACACTGTGTCCTCAATCACATCAACTGATCTGTAAACCTTCATTAAGATCAGTAAACTTTTAATGATGTTTTTAGCAGACATTAATGTCATTTAGGTGGCTACTGAGTCTATTATCCTATAAGATCTAGTTCTAAACAAAAGAAGTCCATTTTGACTCTCAGCAGGTCTAAGCTGATTCACTGCATCTGACTTATGTGGAAAATTATGTGGATGCACCATATGTGTAAATATCCAGCATGGACCTCTATGTATGTATGTATGTATGTATGTATGTATGTATGTATGTATGTATGTAAAGGTTAACACCTTTGACTTTTCCAGAAGAACTGGACACTAAACTTTTTAAATGTAAAAGTGGAGTCAGTACAACTTAAAATACATACAAACACATTGAATACACAAGAACATTGAGGAAAACCACACCAGTGACAGGAAAGGTACTGGTGACAGTCCAGTTCTGAGAGTGCTCAGTGGTGTAGCTCATACTTCATGTTTACTGAAAGTAACTGAATGAGGAAGATACTTTGTTCCTCAGTTACTTAATTAATTTACAGCTTAAAAAGCTTGTTAACATTACTGTTCCTAAGATCAAGGTCTCCTGAGCAAAACTATTGACACTCCAGGCAAACTCAGATAAGAAAGTATTTAAAAACATCTTTTTGATGTTTATTTCAGAAGATATTAAATTCACTGTAAAAAGATATTAAATTCACTGTAAATTCACCTGTAACTGTGTGATAAACTGTTCCTGGTTTGTAGGAAATGATGACTGTAGAGCTTCTTATAAACCACACACGTCCTGTTAGTGTTTCAGAAGATTGTTAATCATTTACACACAACTGTCATTTATCTCAGTTGAGTCACACAGTTCACTCACACTAGACCTCACAGATTTGGCCTCTGTTTGTACCTTTTAGGTGAATACATTAGTTTCCTGCTGTAAATATTAGCCTGAAAGATCTTGATTATTTGGTGTGATGCCAACTTTGGTTCTCTAAAGAACATTTAAGTGGAAAGAGTTTTTCACATCAACATGAAATCCTTTGAGTTTACAAGTACAAAGAACGTGCTGAAATGAACTCTGTAATCAATGTAATAAATTGCAGTTTGTAAAAGTTTAAAGCACATTGTTCCTGTAAAGAACCTTCCACTGAAAACCCAAAAAGTGATTCTTCTATGGTATAGATCTATTTTTTTATTTAAAATGATGACCTTATCTTGTGGAAAACTCAGTATAGTTGAATCAGAGGATTTGTGATGTCTAAGGTTTCTTTCTTTTCCATGTAGATCAAATTCAAGCTCCAGAGGAGCTAAACAGAATGGAGGTATGTGAAGTTCTTCAGCTCAGTTTAAACCTCATTTGTAGGTGCTGGTAGCATAAAACCTTGTTTACACTTATCCCAAAATTTATAAAAAAAAAAAATTCACTGCATTCAAAAAAGTCTTTGTCCAATGTAGAGCACCAGTGGCCATTAAAACTTCCAGAATTATAACATTATTTTAGACACAAATCAAAAGCCTGGATTACACAGTCTTTAGATTTTCCAGGGTTGAGTGAGCTGTACCTCACTCAAACGTGATGTTATATTGTAGCTAGTAGGCTTCCTGAGAGAGACAATGACTTACAGATAATGATCCTGTCCTGTGCAAATCAAGTGACTCTAGACTGAGGACTGGGGGAGATTTTCCTTCAAACTCTGTGTGGTTATGTGTCTGAAATTATTGTTGTTAAAGGACACTGGAGTCTGTGTTCCCTCTGGAGTTGACAAAACCAAAATACCAAAAAAAAACTTATATAACTCTGTGAGATTGTATCCTAGAAACAAAACAAAACATACCCCAGAAACCTTAAAGGGTTTACTTTTCAAATATATATACAGCTTAAATCTAAATATATTTTAGATATTTGTGAGAGGAGCTTAAATAAGCCAAGAAACATTTTTCAGAGTAAGTTAGACAGCTTTAAATTTTTTCCACCAAATGAACCGATCTGTCATTTGTATGATAATGACATAGTAATTCCAGACATTCCACTATTGGGTTACTGGCCGTGGAATGTGTAGAATGTGACACAAAGACCTGTCACCTGAGTGTTCTCATATCTCATGAATATTCAATCTAGGAACCACTGAATGAGTCAGACAAATGTCAACTCACATTAGTTAAGCTTTAGAAATGAAACCACATACAATGTCTAAAAACTGTAATGAGCAGTGTGTAGTCAGCACCTCTGTTTATTCAGTTCTGAGCTCAAAAGTCTTGGCTAGAAATGTTTAGAGTATTTTTCACAATATGAAAAGGTTTTTGTAAAGTCTAAGTTTAGAGCAGATTTAATCAGAATATAGATTTATGACACTCTTACTGTTTTAACACTGTTGTTGCTGAGTTTGTGCTGAACAAAGCCTGTGTAACACTTTGGGGAAAAAATTAGATCAGTAATTTGTAAAAAGTCATGTCAGACTACATCACAGTGTCTGAAAAACCCTCAGACTCCAGAGGGTTAACAGATTTGAATTAAAACTGCCATTAAATATAGCAGTTTTCTTATAAAATTGGTGATACTTGACATATGAAGTATGTGAAACTGAAAGGTTTTTTTGCTAGATATACAAACTACAGATTTTTATTTTCCTTAAAATTTTTAATTCTAGAAGGACTGATGATGCCATCATATACTCAGAAAAACTAGCATAATTTCATAACATACATGGCAATGTAATATGGCTTAGTAATATCATGAATTGAAATATGTGCTAAATACACTTTATTTGTATTATTGTGACACATGGTCTTACTGCTGTGCTAGCAAACCAAGGACATTGTACAGATTCATTTGACTGATTTATTTGTATTTTTCTTGCTTACACAGCAACACAGAATGGAGGTGAAAATGTGAGTCTATATTCACAATCTCTATTAAACCTTCCTTTTAATACCAATAATTTGCCATTGGAATAAACAAAGTACACCCGTCTGTCAGTGATGAAACTGAAAGTCTCCATTGTGCTGGTTATATTATACACATATATACTTCATAGAGAACAGATAAGAAGACTGCTCACTCAGGACACGTAGCTCTTCTGTTATCTTTATTACTTTACTGCTCCATCATTCCTGGTCTTTTGATAGTTGCTATCATACAGATGTAATTAATGAACTAGTGGTACTTCCAGGCAGCAGCAGAACATTTACTGTAAAGCTGCTGAGGACTTTGACCAGACAAACACACTACAGGTGGTTACTATGGAGACCTTTCAGTGCATGTGAATATTACACAGACGTTTACTAGCTTAGGTTAAGCTTATCTGATGCTGCACACAAATGTCCAGTCCCATCCCAAGACCTGGACCTCGAAAAAAGTTTGACGTCACCCATTTTCCATTATAATACATACACGGCTGAAAATCCTCTATGATCTATGCAATCCTCTAGTGTCACAGCAGTTTTGATGTCTCTGAATTTATAGGCTTTAGTACAACTGTTTACTCTCAACCAGCAGTGTAGTGCATATTTAGAGCAAGACATCATAGGACATAGAAGTATTGTGGATAGAATAGGGGATATTAGTCCATAAACAAGCTCAGTAAACACTACTAATCACTGTAATAAGATATATTAGTCCTTACATAACCTCAGGTATTACTATTAAGTACTACTATAAGAGATATTAGTCCCTAAATCATCTCAATTAGCACTATTAATCACTACAATAAGACATTGTACACAAACAACCTTAGTAAACAGTATGAATCACTACATTAGGAGATATCAGTCCATAGCAACCTCAGTAAACACTTTTATTCACAACAATAAGAGATATTAGTCTGTAAATAACCTCAGTGAATATTATGAATCACTATGATAAGAGATATTAGTAAACAAACAACCTTAGTAAACAGTATAAATTACAACTTTAGGAGATATCAGTCAACAACCACACTCAGTAGACACCATTAATCACTACAGTAAGAGATATTAGTCCCTAAATAACCTAAGTTAACATTATGAAATGCTATGATAAGAGATATTAGTACACAGACTTGGTAAACAGTATGAATCAATACATTAGGAGATATCAGTCCATAACCAACCTCAGTAAACACTATTAATCTCTACAGTAAGATATATTACTACCTAAATAACCTCAGTTAACACTATTAATCACTACAATAAGGTCACTAGAACATGATATATTAAATAAGTGCTGTAATATTACTGCTAGATCAAAGTGCATATTTATTATATCCCATGATGCCTTGCATGAAATATGTGCTAAACTTCTGATAAACGGTTTTAGATATAAAACAGGAGAAAAACACAAGTATAGATCCAGGAAGCACTAATAACAGTGATGTAATAAATGCTCTAATATCCAGAATGATCTGGTCATAAATGAATAATGACAGTTTATGGACAACCTTCAGATCTTTCATATGAGCCTCATTTTTCCTTTCCTTTCCTTTAGGAGCTACACTATGCTGACATCCGACATCAGAATAAACAGCGTGTGGCAAGTAAGGATGGATCCAACACACAGACACGGCAGGGAACCCCAGGCGCAGTGAGGGCTCAAAGGGGGGCTTCGCAAAACCAGGTAAACAACTCTGCTTCTGTTCATGCCCTTATTTATCTTCACTGCAGTTACAGCAGTTTAAAAGATGTAAAGTGGCACTTTTGCTTAATGCAGAGATTTAAAAATAATTCTGAATTAGTCCAGTATTTTCATGAAGCAATGTCACTGTAGTTACCATCAAAATACATCACAAAACATCACAAAACCTCTCAGATATCATCCAGATCTCACAGCGCTTTTCCACCAAGATTCACTCTAGTTCTTGAACTGGTTCTGTTCGTGCTTATAAGAACCTTGGTGCTTTCAGTGAACTGGCCCACATTTCAACCAGTTTTAGGGGAATCAAGGATGTATCACAGCATACGTCATCAACAGAGGGCGCTGCACAGGGGCAGTGAACAGAAATGAGAAAATAGCGGAGCTTTATGGAACAGTCGCGAGTGTTTGTACTGTTGTTACAGACGTTTGTTTGTCTTCAAAATGCAAACATGGATCAAATTATGTGTGTCTAAAAGTACGCAGTGGACAACTTATTTTAAACTTTGTTGTTAAACACCCTGAGAACATGGGGGTCTACTTTATGAACATAAACACGAGCACAGCTAATGTATTATGCTAGAGTTCCTGACTTCACCAATGAGCAGTTCATGAGCAACTTTCTGCTGTCATTGGACTGTTTTAACTACATCTGTTGTCATGTTGGCTCTGTTTTTTAAAGACCTCATCTTTGCATGTCGCAAGAACATCAACATCCAGAAGGAGCTGATGTGTGAGCTGCATTGCTGGAGTATTTTAACTCAGTCTGATGTTTGTGCTTTAAATAAATTGGACTTTAAATTATTTACATTGCCCTATTATCTATGCACAGTTTTAGTTTAGTCATCTGTTTATATTTAGTTATTGGCCGCCCTCAACATAGTTAAAACAGTAGTATAGAAGCTTGTTTATTTAAATATACTGCAGTAAACTGTACAATAATATTATAAGAACTTTGTACAATATAAAAAACACACAAAAACAAATGTGTTTATTATGGGTGTGCATCTCTCCAATAAATGATGATCCAATATGTATCTCGATTCATGCGGTACGATACGATTTAGAAACGATATATTTTAAATTGGACCGATTCAGTTCGATTCAGTAGGATTTTGATACAATTCTGTTCAGTATAATAGGGTAGGAAATTATACAAGTTACTTGTTTAAAATAGATCATTTTACATTAATTCAACATAAGTTAATACTAAAAATGTGTTTTTGCTTTCAGACAGATTAATGAAATACCAGAGAACTAGTAAAGTTGTATTTGACATGTGAAGTCAGAAACAGTAAAATACTGTCGCGTTGGGATGCGGTACCGGGGCTCCAATGTTTTAAACAAGTCCCCAAAGCCCTCATTCTCCACCACACAGTCTTAAGTCTTTGACAATGACAACTGAGTGTACGACTTAGTATTTTGTTTATAAGGGATTTTTTATCAGTCCATCAAACCTTTTTCTTTTTTCCAGTTCTTGCAATACCGCCTCCTGTATTTCTCCATTTACCTGGCATATTAGCTAGTGACTGTTTTCTCTTCCCCTTCTCTCTCTCTCTCAATCTCTCTCTCTCTCTACACGTTTGCCCGTTCTGTTGAAGTAATAGCCAAGGTAACACGCACTTTTTTTGTTGTTTTTTGGCGGCCGTGGTAATTTTTTAAAGTAGCCCCAAAAAACACACCCCGCCACCCTTGAATTTTCACCCGCGCCTGGAAAAGCCCAATTTGGCGTGAAAACTGCGAACCTGGCAACTCTGCTTTGACGAGACATGACTGTGACGAATATCGTGACAGTTAATCAGAGAGAGAGAGAGAGAGAGAGAGAGAGAGAGCAGCAGGAGCTCAGTTCAGCAACACCAAATCGATTGACAGCTATTTAATTGGGCCATCGGCCGGTTTATGCTACAAATAGACTGATGTGAGATGTTTGGTGATGACTGGACTATTTAGCTGACCAGTGAGTTATGTTGTTTGTTAGTAATGTCCTCACAGCTCTGGTAATAAAAGTTGAACTTGTTTTTATGTTGGGGCATGTTCTCATGCTCTCAAAGCCCCGTGTATAGAAGATGTTTGTGTTGCAGAGTTCCAGGAAACAACTGCATTTTTATCTGTTACAGGGAATAGCGCCTGCTTCTGAAACAGTCATCTACTCTGAGCTGAAGAAGTGATCGTCATTAGATTTGGACCAAAATGCACTGAGCGCAGCTACAGAGAAGCTGACATTTCTGACTGTACAATTGATTAGAAGATTTGGAATTAATGAGGAAGAGCAACTGGAAGTCATGGGGAACACGGCGTGGAAGAGTTCAAGACTGTGAAGTGACTGAATTTAACATTTTTTTTAAATTTGTGGATTACCTTTATGAGAGAAGATTGTCAGGGGAATGCTGCACTCAGCAATGGATATTGGCACACAGCCAAGGCTTAGCATATGTCCAGAATACTTTCCAGGTTTTTGTTCCATCTTTTTGGACACAGATTTGTGGAATCCATACAGATGGAATAAAATCCTGTGGTAGATTTTTACTTTCTGGACTTCAACAACTCCCCCCCACCTGCATACAGCTTAAGCAGTTCTAATCAGACACAGATATGTATGTAAAGATGCACAGACAGTTGTGTGCAAAAGTTAGCACCCCCATGTTTTATAGATGCTCTCAGTGTAAAGAAGTGAGATATTCTACAGAAAACAAACTTCTGCATGTTTTAATGCAAATCTACTTTTTATTTATAACATTTAACATTTTGGGAGGTAAAATATGGTTTGTGCACCATAAGTTTTTATTTTTCCAATGTGTTAAAGTCAGAAAATTCATAGAAACTACTTAAATATTTAAATTTCCTGTAGAAGTGAACTTTAATTATTTTCAAATTGAAATTCAACAAAGTGAGTCATTTAAACCAGGGATGCGCAAAGTTTTGCACTCTACTGTATATTTGCTGGTGTACGTCAGTGAATTGTTGTGGAAATATTACAACCTTAAATCAGAAAACATTTTACTTTTTACTTTCATTGACTTTTACAGACTGTTATTTCATTGCAGACTCTGAACCATTTCATGTTTGATCTGGTCTTCTTTATGTCATTAAAAAAAAAAAAAAAAAAAAAAAAAAAAACATCCATTGCTGCATTTCTGGCTTGCAACACTTTCCAAAAAGTTGGGACAGGGGCAGTTTAGGGCTAGTAATGAGGTTAAAAAGCTCAATAATGGTGTGATTTCAAACAGGTGATTGTCATGATTTGGTACAAAAGCAGTATCCACAAAAAGCTGAGTCTTTGAGGAACTTCCAGTCAAGCAAACCTTTGTCAAGCACAATAATACGAAGTTACATTCGCAAATTGTCAACTTCTTTGGGATCGAAAGCATCTGTGATGGACCAACACACAGTGGAAAAGTGTGCTGTGGTCAGATAAATCAGTATTCCAGATCTTTTTTTGGAAGAAATTGATGCCTTATGCTCCAGACCAAAGATCAAAAGGAAATAGATTGTTATCAACAAGTCCAAAAGCCAGGCTCTGTCATGGTATGGGGTTGTGTCAGTGCCCATAGCAAAGGTCCTTTACACTCTGAAAAGTACGCTGAGATTTCTGAGCTGACTTCAAGACAAGATCTTTTCCAAGGATTTTTAAAAAGATCAAAACCACATTCTGCACACATTACAAAAGCATCACTGTGGATGTGGGTACTGGACTTGTCTTCCTGCAGCCATGACTTATTCCTTAGAACTTTGAAATTAAAAATGCCACAATGACATCTTTTTTTAAATTTATTTTTTATTTTTTTATTTTCAAGTGTTTCGAGAAGGAATGGCAACATTACAAAGTGGTAAACTCTTTACTTTTGGGAAATACGTTACAGGCCTGAAGTGCTGGAAGATGAATATTAACAAGTTAAATAAAGTTGATCAGATAAAATGAAATAACTTGGGTTGATACTGTCTGCAATGACGTAAAAGTAAATATAAGAAACTCTGCATTTGTTTTTTACATTTTCCATTCTGTCCCAACTTTTTCTGATATGGGGTTACATAATACATGCAATAATATTTTTTCACATTTTGCCTTAATCCATTTGTGCTCTAATATAGTGATTATAGTGACACATATTGCTTAATTTAATTACATAATTTGGAAAAACAAAGTACTAGTAAAAAGTTTGGACACCTTCTGTACATTCAGTGGTTTTTTCATGATTTAAAAATGTTCTGTATTGTAGATTAATACTAAAGTCATCTAAACTATGAGTAAACACATCTGTAATTATTTAGTAAACAAACAAGTAAACAAACCAGAACATGTTTATATTTTACATTCTTCACAGTAGGCACCTCTGGCTTAGATGCAGCTTTCTTGGTATTTTCTCAGTCAGCTTTATGAGGTAGTCACCTGGAATGGCTTTCAGTTAACAGCTGTGTCTGGTCAAGAGTTCATGACGTGCATTTCTTGCCTCTTAATGTGTTTGAGACATCAGTTGTGTGTCTACTCTGAAGTAAAATCTAAAACATGTTTTGGTTTGTTTAACACTTTTAAGTTTACTACATGATTCCTTATGTGTTCCTTCATAGTCTGGATGAGGTCAGTGTTCATTTACAATGTAGGAAAAAAATAAAAATATTGAATGTGTCCAAACATTTGACTGATACTGTATGTTTTAAAAATATTTTACAGTCTGTGTTTGGTCATATTTCTGAAAGGTTCACATACTTTCCAGCACCTCTGTAATTATACATGATTACTGCTTAGCTGCTTCTCCAGTCTGGTGATATAAAAGAGGCAAAGTGCAGAAGTTTATGATGAGTTTATGATTAATTTTACCTTTGGACTTTCCTTTGGAAAGCAGGAAGTTGGTTTGAATGATAAATATTATAAATGCATTGTAAGCAAATGACTTTCAATGAAATGAAATGACTGCAGAAAGAAAATAGGAAAAAATAACTGAGTGGCCGGTTAATTGTTTTTCTTGAACTTTTTTTGTAAACTTGTGTGTACGCTTGTCTTTGGACTGAATGTCATTTTATGTAGAATTTTTCCGTTTATTATTTTATTAATTTAAATCTAAGAAATGCTGCTATGCTTTTTTTGGGCACTGAAACCAGATTACATTTCATGCACATACACACACACACACACACACACACACACACACACACACACACACTGTGAACGATTTGTAAGAACATATTGGCTTGTATGTAAAGTACTTATAAAATTTATATTTTTAAATGAGAAAAAGCTTCTGTATGCAATTGCTGATGCTTACCGTACTATAATTTGTATGAATTCTGTCAGACTTTATGTTTCCTCCATTTGGTTTTTATAGACATGTCCAACTTGATTATGCACTGATCAGTGTGAATGTTGATCTGTAAGTTATTTGAATACTTTATGATAGTAAAACAATAAGGAGCCTTTCAAAGAGTTGAACATTCCAGTTCAAGTGGTATTGCTTGCAGTTTTCCTGTAATTAGTCATGTCTGCTGAACATTTGGCAGTTGAGGTTAATAAATTTAGTAAATAAACTCATTCAAAATGACTCATGTTGGGAAAATATTGAATTATATTACTCTAAGGCACCTTAACTGTCTAAAGTCACATTTTAGGAAATGTACAATTTCCCCAAAAATTACGCACACACACACACACACACACACACACACACACACACACACACACACACACACACACATATACATGCTCCTCAGACAAATAAAGAGAGTTTTTTTTATGGTTAAGGTGGTAGTCACTTCAGGCTCCTGCAGATGATGATGCATGAGGAAGTATATAATTACATATTTAGAATATATAATTTACATAACCTAAAATAACCAGAAAAGGGTATGAACGACACACTGAGGAATCTTGGTACATCCTCTGTGAGATTGTTCTACTGATGAAAATTTTCCCTTTTTTATGTTGTCTAAATGAACCGCGACCCTGATAAGGAATAAGCGGGTGTGATAATGAATGAATGAATGTTGTCTAAATGGACATAAATTTGTTTCTGCCTCTGTATTTGATGTTGAAGTCATGAAGATATAAATGTGATTGTAAAGGGGAAGAAAGATACTAACATACTTAGAAATGTCAGTTTATTTAGTCTGATAAGCAGAGATCACAGTCATGATATGATCACAAAACCTTTTGCTATTTGAGCAAAGTTCAGTTACTGAAACATATTTCCTTAAAATACAAACTGCACTGTGCTAAAAGTCACGTTGCACTCTATCTGTAACCTTCAAAGTTCTGTTATTTTGAAATGAAGTTTTTAACTCTTTGCTCAACAGGAAATCTCAGTCAGGATGACAAAACAATTCAGGTTCACTTCAAACGGCTTCTGTAGAAAAGAAATGGGAAGCCCACATTGTGAAAGTCCTCTGAGCTTTGAGGTGAAATGTGACCCTGTGTTGACCTGCTCTTACTGAGCAGTTATTGCAGTTGTTTAAATTTTCCTTGAAATTTGACAGATTTTATAAGAAAAGTACTACACTTCAGACAGTAAACTTGTTAATCTGCTCAAATGTCATCAAGATCTTACTGAAGGTCTCCAAGACGTGGATGTGGTTTATTAGATTTACATTTAAATGTCAACTAATGCCAATATTAAGTAAAATGTACTTAACTTGAAATGTACCATATTTGAAAATATTAAGTATATGTTACTTTAAAAGTTACATTTTAAGTCATTTTAAGTTTTTTAGGTGTTCGTCATAATATTAAGTCACACTTTTCAACAGTGAAGTTATTAAGTATAAAGTAATTTCATGATGAAATTCATAAGTAGATTTGACTATTTTATATTTTCACTTGACGTATTAGTAACAACTGTGTTGCTTATTTTCATTTGGGTAACATCCAGTAGAAACATCAAAATAACACTTTATTGCTCTCTTTTTACTCTTTATTCGTTCTCTAAGTAAAAAACTGGGGAGCAAAACAAGTCTTTTAAACACTTTTAACCCCCCATAGTTTATCTCCAGCACTACACTTCTCATTAAGTAGCTTCTCAAACCCCATAAAACTAACCCAAAAAACCCTGCCCAATAAACACTGAACAACACAATAAACAATGAACATCTCCAAAATGGAGGGACATGTGATCTCCCATGAGCTCTTATAAAGCTAATTTGTATAAATGACTGAAGTGAGCTTGAGAGCTGCACCATTCCAAGACTCAAGTCACAAGAAAAGTACCAGTACCAGTTCTTCTCATCTCCTCAAGACAACATAACTAAAGCCCCACATCCCACTGTGATTATTTTTGCAATTCCAAATATTATTATTATTAATGTTACACTTATATAGCGCCTTTCTAGATACGCAAGGATGCTTTACAATCAACACACTCCATTTACACACACTCAACCATACACACACCGGTGAGAAGCGGCACCCAGTCGCGCACAGTGTACTCTCAACTAGACCGTCCACCTGGAGGACTGCATCGAGCACTAGTGGGATCACCCAGGACAGAGTGCCAACCACATCTGGGCATGCATACATACATACATACATACATACACATTCATTCACACACACCAGGGTAATTTTAATAATTTTTTTTAGAGTAGCAAATCCACCTGACCTCCATGCTTTTGGACTGTGGGAGGAAACCGGAGTCCCCGGAGGAAACCCACGCAGACACGGGGAGAACATGGAAACTCCGCTCAGATGGAGACTCGAACCCAAGACCTCAGCGCTGAGAGGCATTGGAATATTATATAAGACCAATTAAAAAAATTATTTTCCCTGAGAGGCGAATGTGTTAATCACTAAGCCACCATGCCACTAAGCCACAATATCTCCTCCTCATTGCTTCCTTCTTTGCTCCTATTGTTGTTGTTTAAAAATCTCAGGTATGGAGTAAATCCATCATAAAACTTACTTTTCTTATATATTTAATGAGTAATGAAATGTGTGTGTGTATATATATATATATATATAGATTATTTTATTAAATTTTTTTTCCATTTACTTAAGAAATTCTAGTCCTTGGGGGATTTTAATACTACAATCAAAAAAATGACTAAATCATTTACTATATCACAAAGTCTGTTCAGTGTATTAAAACTGATACGTGATGGTCAGTGTTACCACATGCATGAAAAACAGCCTTATATATGAATACACATAACACAGATCTAATTTCTTGAAGGTTTTGTAGTATTGTCATCTATTAAAATATACATAATGTTAATGTACAGACTAGGCCTGGACAAGGGTTGATGAAGCAAAGGTTGAGGAAGTAAAGCTTGAGGGGCAAGGCTTGAGTAATAAAGGATTGAGGGGGCAAGGATGGAGGGGCAATTATTGAGGATGTAAAAGTTGAGGGGCAAAGGTTGAGTTATCAAAGTTTGAGGGACATTGGTTGAGGAAGTATGAGTTGAGGGGGTAAGGGTTGACTTATCAAGGATTGAGAGACAATGCTTGAGGAAGTAAACACTTGAGTGCATAAGTATTGAGTTATCAAGGATTGAGGGGAAATGATTGAGGAAGTAAGAGTTGAGTTGGTACGGGTTATGTTATCTACAGTAGGATTGAAGGACAATGGTTGAGGAAGTAAATGTTGTGTGCAAGGTAAAGGAGGAAGTTTTGAGGGAGCTTGAAAAGGGCCAAAAATTTAGGGAGGCTGAGTCTCTTGAAGGGTGGGTCTGGGCCCCTAAGGAGCCCTCTGTCTATTTATTGTACCAATTTAATTTCCTTTATATTGTTTGCTTCCATTCAGTCAGTGGACTGTTCCTGTTGTTTCTGCTAGCGGTATTTACCCCCTCCCTTTTGAGGAAAGGCTCTGGCTCAAGTTTGGTGTATGATGACAGGCTATGTTATGCAATCTAGGACACTACTAAATTCCTCCATGACTTAAAATCCTCATAATCCTGAAGTGTTAAACTAGACTCATCTGGCACAGAAGAAGAGGACCAGAGAAATCAAAAGCATATCAGTATGCTCTTAATGTCTATTAACCTCTTTCTGGCAGTTACAGGTAAAGTGAAGTCCATTTTCCTCTTACATAACTTCTCACAAACATGTAGCTTCCTTTTTGTCACAGTAATACTCCTAAATTACAAGCAGATATTTATGTACTTTCATTTGAATTTCTATACTATAGCAAAACAACAACAAAACAACAACAACAACAATAACTTTTTTATATATAAAACAATTCTTTTCTCTTTTTCAGGTCTTTTGCTAATGGTTACTGAAGGTGAGTGGTTTTCTGTCTATTTACAGTCTGAGCATTGACTCTGCTGTTAAACTTGACGTTCTAAGTGTAAATATGTTAACCCATCTTCTACAGATGCACATCTAATACACACTGTATTTACTGAATGTAACATTGTGGAATGTAAAATGTGGCCTATGCAAAAGTAATGGCACATTAAATATCATAAAAGAATAGAAACTACACTAAATATTTTCACTTTTTTCATGTAGAGGTGAACTTCTGCCTTACGTATTTACACTTAGAACAGTATGTCATTTGGTCAGGGGAGCTCTAATGTTTGCTCAAGACTACATTCCATGATGCCTTGCTTGAAATATGTGCTAAACCTGTGGTGGAGTGTAAACAGCCTGCAAACTCACTGTTAACAACTTGTGGGAGACACGAAAACTATGCTAAAAAGCAGTGACCCTGTCCCACTTCACCCTTCTAACATAGAAGACGGAGTATCTGGAGCAGAAGCACTTGTGAATTTTATCATAGTCTTCAAACAGTAACTGGTGTACAAGTGGGATTATGGCCATCGAGCTGTTTCATTACACGACACTAATGGATGGGATGGAAGTAAAGAACACATCAA
>BRDA01006264.1:22151-47704 GCA_036984385.1 Crenuchus spilurus
TAAAAGTGTTAAACAAACCAAAATATGTTTTAGATTTTAGATTCTACAAAGTAGACACACAACTGATGTCTCAAACACATTAAGAGGCAAGAAATACAAGTCATGAACTCTTGACAAGACACAGCTGTTAACTGAAAGCCACTCTGTTATTGCGGTCATGTTTTTTTATTTGAAGGCTGTAAGCACTGCCTTTTAACTGCAGACAAATTTCCCTTTTAAGACGTTGGTATTTGTTTAAAAATGCTAATTACAAGATGATTCCCTCATTTTTCCACTAATTGATTTGTAAATACCATTTCTAAAATAATGTTTAAGGGATGTGTGACCTTCAATCAAATTTATCAATCAATCAAATTTTATTTATAAAGCGCTTTTTACAACTGATGTCACAAAGCAGCTTTACAGGGTTAGCAATAACAGACATAAAATCATTAATCCCTAATCCCCGGTGAGCAAGCCAACGACGACAGTGGCAAGGAAAAACTCCCTCAGAGCTGGAGGAAGAAACCTTGGGAGGAACCAGACTCACATGGGGGACCCATCCTCCCGACCTTCCTGCTGCTGCTGCATCCCTAGCCCCGCCTCTGTCCTGTCACATGCTTTCTGTTTATGTTTTTCCATGTGCCATGTGCTTTTGTCACACCCCTAGCCAGGTCATGTCATGTATCACTGTACGCACCTGTGTCTTGTCTCTGATTTCACAGCCCTGCTTATCCGTCATGTTTGATTTACGTTTGCTTTAAAAGCCGCCCTAGGGTGTCAGTGTTTGCCCGTCATTGTATTGTCTCCATGCTATGTATATGTCAACTCGGTATTATCAAGTTGTGTTTTGAATACCTTTGTAGTGTTATGGTATGTTTTTGACTCACAGTGCATAGTTCACAGTTTTGTATAATAAAAGTGGCTGTCAGGCACCGAGTGGCTAAGGCTAAGACGCTGACACTACGACCAGAGGATCACCAAGAGCAAAAATTGTCAGTGTTCTCTCTGGGCGGGTAGATGGTGCTCTCTCTCCCCATCACTCTCACATTGCAATGTCTGCTGGCTCAGGCATCTACTGATTGGTCCATTCAGAGCTGGGAATCCTGCGCTTTCCTCCGAGCACATTAGGCTCCCCAGTGACGGTGTATCAGCGGTAGATTGAAAAGAGGCGGTGGCTGCATCACACACAGCAGAGGAGGCTTGTGCTTGTCTTCACCCTCCTAGAGTCAGGGACATTGCAAAAGTGATGGAGAGAGTCCTAATGGAGGGGATTGGCTACTACATTGGGAAGGGGATAAAAATGGGCAAAAACTTGGAAATAAAATTATAAAAGTGGCTGTCTTCCAATCTCCTCCTGCCTCACAGCCTGGTGACAGTATGTGTCACAAAGCCAAAATTTGCTTTGTGCCACATCTGTGATTTATTTATTTGCTACAAATAAAAAAGCTGGGTGAACATCTAAGTGTGTCGATAATCATTTCTGCCAGGTGCTGTATGTCCACGGTCAAAAATGTATGTACAAGAAGCTCCATGCTGCCCTTATTGTTGGGTGCACTGTGACAGTGATAGCAGGTAATATAGTAGTGGTTGGTATACCACAGTGGTATAGAGTAGCTGGTAGCATTGTTGCCCTATGGCAGACCAGGGCTCAATCCCAGTACACCTAAAGAGTCCATGGTAAGGACTTCTAATGCTGGCCTATTTCTGTTTCATGATTAAAGAAAAATGGAGTTTGCTCCAAAAGAATAAATGTACTTTGCTGGGCAAAAAATTTTAATTTTTGGGCACTGTTAGAACTTCTTATACATTCTAAAGTAAAAATGATAAAAGCAGTAGAAAGTAAGAGTTTTAAGAGAATTAAAGTGCAGAAATAGCTTCTTTTCTGCATTGCCACTGACGAGTTAAACTTGATTCCCAGTAAAGATGGCATACTGTACTTCACTGGCTTTGCAACTCAATAGAATGTGTAAATAAAGATTATATTGTACTTTTGAGCAGCTTTGAGGGGGTTTCCATGGTTAGGAGTGAATGCCAGATGTATTATTCAGTCATTACATTTCAGGGCTATTTTGATTAGGTTTAAGAAGTAAGGGTAGCTGTTACACTGGGGTTTAGTGGGCAGACAGTGATGAGGGCATGGGTCTGAGGCAGGAGAAGCTGTGATGTGGCAGCCGCTGAAACCAGCGCTCTTTTATGAAAGCTGGAAAGAGAGGTAGCTCTCTGTCTCTCACCCTCTCTCCCTCCTTCCCTCCCACCTCTCTCTCTCTTTCTCTTCCCCATAGGACCTCTGCCAGCAGTGAAACATTAGAGCCCTAAGTTAGACTGCCAGGAGTAAACATGTTTTTTAGATCTCCCCTTCTGCTTCCCTTTTATCCTCTGTCCTTGCTGAAGTGCTCTCTATCTCACTCATTTCATCTCTTCTTCAGTGCCTTTTCATTCCTTCTCAACCTGAATTGTTCTCTTCCTTCCTTCTTCCATTGGTTCTCTATTTTTGAAGATACAGAAGTGAGGAATTAAAGTGTGCATTTTCTTGAGCAGTCATCATCACTAAAAGCAGATTGCAGTGTTATTAGTTGGGCTTTCTTCTAGGCCAGAGGACCTGGAGAAGGCCATGTATGTGATATACCTGTGGTTGTCTCGCAAGCACACAGTGTTCCTTGGCAGAAAATATCATCTTTACTGGACCGCACATCATCTTACTTCTATTAGCACTGGATCAGTAACATATCTGGTGTTAAGAGAATGGCTGAACCCAATCAAGAGAGGTTATGTACCTTCAATTCTTTAAGCCTACAGACTTGTTGCAAATCAACAGAAGTACAGAGATGCACTGATAAGTCACGACATGAATACCACTCACAGATGAAGCTAATAGTATTAATTATCTTGTAACAGTGGTGCATGTGAAAGTTTAGGATATAATAGGTGGTAACCCTGATAGCATATGGATGTGGGCCACTTCTGGCTGAGAAATGGCACTGCAGGCCCACTGTCAGCATGGCAAACTGCATATGAGCCAAATGTGGCCCTTATATTGAAAATACACATTTGGCCCACATGTGACATAACAGATGTGGTCCACTTCTGGCAGAGATATGGCAGTGTTACCTACATTTGGCTGATATGTGGCCCTAATCTGGCATATATGTGGCCCACATCTTGCAACCAGGAGCATGCCGCCCAAGTGCTGTCAATCCACGTGGCAAGTGGGCCAAACGAAATGGGGGATGAGGGCCAGTTGTCGGCCAGAATATTTTTTTATCTGGGAAGGGAATATTTGCTTCTCGTAGATTGTGTTGGATACTGATGAAACACTTTTTGTACACTTATTGTAATGTATTGTAAAGCTCTTATATTGTGTATAATTGTGTATCTCTCTAGGTATTAGTGATGGTTTAGTTCTAACAGTGTCTGAACTGAAGAGTAGTTTGGACTCTAACCTGTCTGTACTAGCTGAGATAATTCTCTTAATGGAAACAAAACACTGTTGTACATCACTCTGGATAAGATTGTCTGCTAAATGCTGTAAACGTAAACATGGGAAAATTAGCAAGCATCACTTTCACTTTGACAAATAGTTATAGCCAGATGACTGGGTTGGAGAATCTCTGAAGTCTTGTGGAGTGCTCCCAGTCAGCAGTGGTCAGTACCTGCATCCAAATGCTGCCTTTATTGTTGGATACGTTATGACAGGGATACAGTTAGAGTTGGTATAGTGGAGGTTGGTATATAGGTTATAGGTTGGTAAATAAAGGTTGGTGTAGTGGAGGCACCACCTCTCAAGGAACTACTACTGTATGATGTTGGACATTGGACACCTTCAGAGGGTTTATGGACTCTATGACTCAGTGGATCAGGGCTGTTTTAGTGACATATGGAGGACTGACAGCATCCCCCCCATCTACTTTAATGTTTTTAATACTTTTAAAACTCTTACTTTTACTCCACTTCATTGCAGCCTAAATATCCTACTTTTTATTTTCAGCATCAATGTCTTAACTGTGATATTCAATAAAAGTCTGTGATTGGTTAGTTTTTACATGTCAGTCAAATGGGTTCTTTCAGTCAAAGTAGGCGGTTCCTGGGCATGCTGAGTGAAGAAACTCAACAGCCAGAAGTCTGGCTCCTTCAGGACTAACCATGAATATAAAAACTGATGAAACTTGTAAAAGATCCAATAAAACCTAAAGCCTTCACCAAACCCATGTCTCATTCAAATCTCAACTCTGCAGCTATGATGTGCCTCTGGTCACCCCTTTAACCGCCTCTGATTCATAACAGCATCACAAACTGCTCCTGGACCGGCTTAGCTTTGCCTGACAAACATCTTGGGTTTGAGGAATGAAAAGGCCCCTTGTGCTGCTGATTAGGGTGGGCCATAGAGAAAGCCCAGTGCCCCAGGCAGGGCAGCAGGGTGGGGCACACCCAGCGCAAAACACACTCCGTCCAAGTGTCGTACAGTAAACACATGCAGATGCTGCCTTGCTCACTGCAGGGCTCTGAAAGAAGCTGCTTGTCCTCTGGAAGCAGGAGCCAAAAAGGAAGGACCCTCCATCAAGTACAGGCTACGCTGAGAGAGTGGGCGCGAAAAAGTGAATTCTAAATAAGAGAGAGATAAGGGGGTAGACTGAGACCACAGAGGGAGAGAGGGAGAGAGAGAAAGAGAGTCAGACAGAGAGAGCAGACTATGATGGCTGTAATTGCAGCTGGTCTCGAGCGCCAGTTTTCCAGCACGTTGATGAGGTGCAGCTGTGGACAGTTTCAGCCGAGTGAAGCCTATTCTTCTATCTGACACTATTAAATACTGCAAAACACTCTTTCCTGAACTGTCCATTCAGTCGTACTTCAGTATGAAATGAAAAACTTTGACTCTTGTCTGATTGCTGTTGTTTTTGGTTGTTTATGAATGCGGCATCCCATTGTTGGGCTTACAGTCCTAAGGACACAGGCCTGAGTGATTATGACATCGCTGGGTCTATAAGTGGTTTGTTTGTGAAAACATGCTATTGTTCAAAGAGGTGTCGAGGGATGGACGAAAGTCAGGCCAGTTTAGTGGAGCCTATTGTTTTCTGGTGTGGAAAGGGAGTCCCACTGAAGCCTATTCATCCTCTTTCAGTCACTGAATTCACTTCACACCTACATGTAAACTCTCTCAACTTTAACTCTCCCAACCTCAGAGGCTTCATTATAGAGCTGTCTATAACAACAATACAAGTACAAGTCTTTGCATTTGAGGACTAATAAGAATATACAGTGGAACCTCTGTTATCGCTTGCACTGCAATTTTGTCCCAGTTATCATTCATCCGCCTGGTTTTCATCTGCGGGCCTATGTGACTTGCTGCTAATTTTGTGAAAACAAAGCATCCACCCATGCATTCGTCACTCACCCATGTTTGTTGTTCATTCTGGCTTAGTTTCTCATAGTTTCTCTGGCTTTGTTTCTCGTTTCTCTGACTTTGTTTCTCATTGTTTCTCTGGCTTTGTTTCTCGTTTCTCTGACTTTGTTTCTCATTGTTTCTCTGGCTTTGTTTCTTGTTGTTTCTCTGACTTTGTTTCTCGTTGTTTCACAGGCTTTGTTTCTTGTTTCTCTGGCTTTGTTTCTTGGCGTTTCTCTGACTTTGTTTCTTGTTGTTTCTCTGACTTTGTTTCTTGTTGTTTCTCTGACTTTGTTTCTCATTGTTTCTCTGGCTTTGTTTCTCATTGTTTCTCTGGCTTTGTTTCTCGTTTCTCTGGCTTTGTTTCTTGTTGTTTCTCTGGCTTTGTTTCTTGTTGTTTCTCTGGCTTTGTTTCTTGTTGTTTCACAGGCTTTGTTTCTTGTTTCTCTGGCTTTGTTTCTTGTTTCTCTGGCTTTGTTTCTTGGCGTTTCTCTGACTTTGTTTCTCATTGTTTCTCTGGCTTTGTTTCTCATTGTTTCTCTGGCTTTCTTTCTCATTGTTTCTCTGGCTTTCTTTCTCATTGTTTCTCTGGCTTTCTTTCTCATCGTTTCTCTGACTTTGTTTATCTGGCTTTGTTTCTCATTGTTTCTCTAGCTTTGTTTCTCGGGCTTTGTTTCTCGTTTCTCTGGCTTTGTTTCTCATTGTTCCTCGAGCTTTGTTTGTCATTGTTTCTCTGGCTTTGTTTGTCATTGTTTCTCTGGCTTTGTTTGTCATTGTTTCTCTGGCTTTGTTTCTCATTGTTTCTCTGGCTTTGTTTCTCATTTATCTGGCTTTGTTTCTCATTGTTTCTCTAGCTTTGTTTGTCATTGTTTCTCTGGCTTTGTTTCTCATTGATACCACTCAAAATAAACTAAAACACTAAAGCAATGGAGCGCAGAGCTACTGCCTGAAAATGGATGTGAAAACAAATAGCGGCTGAGAAACCCAAGAACAGGTGTACAAAACAAAGGCTGCCAGCTGGACCACATCAGCACTCTCTAAAACAGAGCGTAAACCTGTAAGAGTGATGTTAAATGTTCATTTATCCATTTCAGTAGTCTTTTGTATTTATTTCTGTATGTAGTTCTGTATGTAAAACTATAGTTATTCTATATAAAATGTATTTTTGTTCATATTTTGGAGTGTCTGGAACAGATGAATTGGATTTACATTATTTCTTATGGGAAATATTGCTTCAGTTATTCATTTTGGTTATCATCAAACACTTTAGAACAAATTAATGACCAAAACCAAGATTCCACTGTGCAAACAGTAGAGGTACAAACTTTACTGAGCAATCATAAATCATACATAGCCTCCAAAGTAGTTTACTGAACAAAGATCAAATAATAAATGCAAAGGCGTGTCTGTAAGGCTCTGCTTCTTCCTTAGAGAGTAGAATGACAATTTAAATCATTCTTATTTCATTTGTAATGCAACAATTGTTTTGCCAGAATGATTTATTCCTCATACAGCAGTTGGCTACCAAGTTTCTCATATAAATTAATGACATGGCTAAGTTCATTTGGCAGGCGTGAATGAGCTTTAACTATGCAAAACTGCAGCTAACGCTTCACATATGTCTGTGCAACTTAATACAAAGCATTCATACTTTACCGCAGTGCCTTTTCCAAGACCTTTGTAGGGGTTTCCCCTGTCTTGGTTATTTTATACAGTTTTGGTGTAACTAAAGTCATCAGTGGGCAGAATGCCCTTCAGATTAGCCATGAGGAATTCAATCTGGAGAGTCCAAGTGTGGCAGACAGAAGCCAAGATCAACCCGAACTGTCTGAGCCCAAACTCCACCGAGACCTATACCTGCTAATGGATGCTGACTCACAGATCCAGAAACACACACACACACACATATACAAGTCTGTACATTAGCTGCTGTATGAATCTTAATCCAAACTGACATATAAAATCAGATAAAGACACAGACACACTAATAGCCAATACTCACAGACACACCAATGTGTACAAGTGATATAAGACTTCTCCTCCACTTCTCAATGATATGAGCCAGTGATTGTAGACAGTAGTGGTTGCAGTGCAGTCCAGAGCATTGTTTGAGTCATTTTTACAGGTAAACGCATGAAGGTCAGTGCTGAGAATGCTGGTCAATATCTAAGCGTATAGTCTGGGTTCAGTCACCTTCCAAGGTCATATTCAAAGCCCATTTTCAAGCTTTCCCACCACAGTAAAGCTGTGGTAAAATATATATATTTATAAAATTACATACATACTCGTTTTAATTTTTCACTTTTTATTACATTAAAATAAATGGTATTATTCTTTAAACAACCAGAATTATGTTGGATAAAAGCAGAAAAATAAGAAAAGCAAGTTTTCATTGTAGGTTCTCTTTAATCATTTAATAAATTAAATACTCCGACAGCTAGATATTTGTACAGCATTCTCAAGCACATTTTCAAAGCCTACATTTCAGGTTTTCTTGAACAACCAGAGAAAAACATGAACCGTGGAACCTTGATTTATGAGTGAATTAACTTACGAACATATGAGCCATCCCTCATTAGATTATTTGCTTCATGATATGAACTGAGATCTGAGTTACAAGTGAGCGAGCTTCCTCCACCCGCCATTAGGAGTCACTAGTGAGTGTGAGTGAGTGCCAAGATCAGTGCAGAGAAGAGATCATGCCTTGGAGCTGTGTAAACACACTTGTCTCACTCATTTTCTAAACATTTTGAAAGGGAGGAAGAAACAAACCTCCTTGGACAGGATTTTACCGATATGTCCTGCAAGTGAAAGTGAGGAAAGTGTAGCAAAAAAGACAAAAGTCAGTGAAGAAGAAGATTAAGAGAAGTGAAAAAGTAGCAGTTAGGTTTAGTGATGAAGTGTGGCATAGTGTGTAAGTTACATTTAGTAATAAATTGTAGCATTAAGTGTGTAGCAAGTACAGATAAGAGCACAAAATAAAAAACTCCCTCAACCTCCTCCACCTCCGTCAGCATCTTCATCTTCAAGATAAATACACTTAATAACCAGTTTATTTATTTATTCTCTTTTACTATGTATTATTATTTTTTACATTATTTGTTATTCATAACTTACATTTTTGTTATTTAAAAACATACAAAAATTGGTGTGGTTTTTGGAGGCTGGAATGGATTAATAGCACTTCAATTAATTTTAATGTGGAAATTTAATTTGAAAACGAGCAAATTAAACTCGTATGTCAAGGTTCCATTGTAGGTGTTTGGGATGGATGTCTGAGATTTGTAGACCAGAGTGCTGGACTAACAATAATATAAATGCTGCATTAGATTATGGGATTTGGTACAGAATTGAATGTTGGTGTGTCCATATCATTAACTCCACCCCTTTCTGCACACAATTTTCTGGCAACTCAGTTTTATGATCACTGATAGTGACTTCCACAAATGATACTAAATATGAGAGCTGGAACACAAGTGAGTGGTGTATCTGCCATACCAGCTCCTTCATTATTTTTCTTTTCGTTTTGTCAGTACTTTTATGAAATCGTGACACTGTTAACAATAAATCGTATATTAGAGTAACTGTGTTCCTTGAACCTACTATGAAAAAATGTGCATTTTATTAGTAAACAAAGGCAGCTTTTAAACGCTTTTCAATAGAGGAATGTTAAAGTAGTCTAGCAGCTGGGCAGCAGTGAAAAATCCAATGATTCCAGATGTGAAAGCGCTTCTCCCTCATGAGGGAGTTTCTTTGTGTCTGCTTATTTTTTTCCCTTCTGCTAGGAATCCCCACTGATCCGTAATACACCCTCCCACACACTCACACATACACACGCACATGCTTTCTCCAATCAATGGAAAAAAGGCTGTGAGCTACCTTAGATGTCAGTTTTGGCTCAATGGAAGGGGAGTCCAAACACCATTAAGTTCTGCTTTTACACATTTACATACAAAGTCAACAAATTGCAGTGCCAGCAGCTTTTTAAGTCATCCAACGATATTAGCATTGATAGACATGTAGGAGTGCCAACTTAGACAGACGTAGAGTAAAGCAAAGTTCTAAACTGGACCTTATCGCAACCATCAGCGTTGGAAGTATAAAGGAGAATGAAGGAGAGACCGTGGATCTGATTGCACTTCTGATGTCTAAGGGCATGGAATCCAGACTGCAATCTTCACAAAGTCACAAACACACACACAGTAACCACAGATGACTGTGCTGCTGATGTTATCTTAATTCTACATGACGGCTGAAAGTGGAATGGGCTGTGTGCAAGCCACGTTTTGAATTATGACCCCTGGATGAAGTTTCTCTCAATTGAGCATTTCTAGTCATGCGTTTTGATTTGTTCAAACCAACTGCTGCACTCTGTGACAACATGGTAGCTGCAACCAATCAAACTCAACTTTTTCATTGGTTTTAAAATTACATACATCCAAGCTCTGTTGTTATGGCTACCCCTCCACCCGTATAAACAATATATCAAAATCTGACAGCTCCAATTGGGCCATTCTCTAACTTCACTGAAAAAAAACTTTCAGATGGAGGTAATCAAGAGGAAGAAACATCAAGCTATTCATTCATTTCAGTGCATCTCTTTAGTAGAATTAGAAATGGTGAAAAAATATTTGAGCTCTATATTGGACATAATCGATAAGATCTGCATTATGATACTGCCATATATGGTGTAAACAAGGTGATTGTCAGTTCACGGTTGACATATTCAATGACTGACGCGGACTGTAACATTGGGAAGGCTTTTAAAGCACACTTAATCATGACAGGAGATCGGAGAGGGATATGAGGACAAGACACAGGTGCAAACAATGAAACATGATGTGAGTGGGGGCGTGGACGAGACATGACATGAATGAGGTACACAGACAGTACATGGAGACGACAGCATGTAAACAAACACAGAACACGTGACAGACATAGACGAGGCAGGGGGCGTAGCCAGGAACAGTCAAATGGCTACGATGATCCAATGAAATGTGACTTTAATGAACAGAGACAAATAGTGTGGCTATGAACAAGTAACGAACATGAACTTCATCCTGACAAGGGTTGGTGTAGACACTATGACCTGAAGAAAATATACGGTCGACATATTCAATGACTGACGCAGACTGAAACACTGGGAAGGCTTTAAAAGCACATGTAATCATGATAGGAGATGGGAGAGGTCTGTCAGGACATGACACAGGTGCATGCAAGTGGAGACCTGACAGCACGTAAACACACACAGAACATGTGACAGACATAGACGAGGCAGGGGGCGCAGCCAGGAAAAGTCTGATGGCTGAAGTTCCATACAGTGTTTTTGAGAATCAATACAGTATCACACAACACAATTATGCAATTCTCAAGTGTACCAATATTAAAAATATGACTACATATTGGCTGTTCTCTAAGTCATTATTAATCCATTTCAGTGATTCACGTTATTGTGTTTACAAAGCTTGATCGGAAATGATTAACCTTTTCAACATAAACAAAGCTGTTCTTTCCATTGTTTCTCTATATCTATGTATTCCATTCAGCCTGGTTCTTCTTTCTATCTCTTTACAACCCTTCCAGAGATAAATTGGATGTTTGATGGTACAGCTGGCAGAGCAGTGCAGGATGTCACGTTGCCCAGATAGGGAGGAGAGAGCGAGAGAGGTGGAGGGACCGAGATTCCCAGAGTATGAGTCAGACTGTAGGAGTCCCCTTTTCACTCTCCTTCACTCAAAGCACATAAACATTCCCTCCCCTCCTGGGTCACGCTGTGCTCAGCCGGTGGCGCCCACTCACTCTTATCATTCTCCTCTCATTACCTTCAGCAGATGTGACCAAAATCTGTTTTTGGATTTTCCCCATACTTAAAAGATATGCATAAAATCAGAGGGTGCACTCATTATATAGAAAAGCATTGTCCATAGGGACACACGGGACCAGCAGCCTGTCTGATGCCAAGTATAGGCAAGAGGGGTAGAAAGACTCCAATTATAAGATCTAGTGTCGTCACGATAGCAGAATTTGAAACAAAATTGATAAATTATATTAAAAACACGGTTTATTGTTCATGCGACAGCTGTGGCATGGTGGTTAGGGATCTGGTCTGGTTCAATCCCAGGGCAAATCATGACTGAAGTGTCCTTGAGCAAGGCACCTAACCCACAACTGCTCCCCGGGCTCTGTGGATGGTGCCCATTAAATGCGGAGGTCAAATTCCGTTGTGTGCATTCACACGGGCACAGTTGAATGCCAAATGCTAATGAAGTTGATGAAGTTAGAGTATAGAATCGGTTGCCAAATTTGATTACTGCTTGAGTAATGTTACTTGGCGCAACTCTAATTGGACCATGAAGCAGAGTTGAGTTGTAGTGCTGTTCTTGATTCACCAATCCTTCAGTACCAGACTTCACTATTGGCCAAATGCAATCAAATCCTCACAGCCATGTTCCAACATCTAGTGCAATGTCATATCAGATGAGTAGACTGTATACACTCCAAAAACCTTTAGACAAATGAGGCTGCATCATCAGAAATTCAAAGAACCAGTGCCTTTAGTAACCGAGGAGTAAAATATGCTTTAACAGAGGAGAAGCAAAAATATTCCATGCAGGATAGAGAGAGATAGAGAGAGAGAGAGCAAGTGAGCCGTGGCTGATGGTGGTGGGCTGGCAGAGGGGAGTTTCCATGTGAGGATTGCCCAAGAATCCACAGCTAGTGCCAGACACAGGGAAACCCTCTACACAAAAACAAGAGCACACACCCTTCCTCCAGCCAGCAAAGACACACATCCACATTTCTTTTAATACAATGTTCGGATGTGGGGTCATACCCATGTATTATATATATAGTACATCCTACATATACAGTGCCAGTCAAAAGTTTGGACAAGCCTTATGGATGCTTTAATTATTTAAAAATGTTCTGCATTGTAGATTAATACTAAAGTCATGTAAACTCTGAATAAACATCTGTAATTATTTAGTAAACAAACAAGTAAACAAACCAGAACATGTTTATATTTGACAGTCTTCACAGTAGGCACCTCTTACTTAGATGCAGCTTTCTTGGCATTTTCTCAGTCAGCTTTATGAGGTAGTCACCTGGAATGTCTTTCAGTTAACAGCTGTGTCTTGTCAAGAGTTCATGACTTGCATTTCTTGCCTCTTAATGTGTTTGAGACATCAGTTGTGTGTCTACTTTGAAGTAAAATCTAAAACATGTTTTGGTTTGTTTAACACTTTTAAGTTTACTACATGATTCCTTATGTGTTCATAGTCTGGATGACTTCAGTGTTCATTTACAATGACAGGGTCTCCAAACGTTTGATTGGTACTGTACAAAACCTTAAAACAATTGAACATTTTGTTACCGGCCCTGTTTTTCTTAGTGTTTCCCACCTACTGAAGACATTTTTTGTCCTGAAAATATGAAAACACACCATGTGAGTGAACCTAAAGATGTGCTTTAAATAAATAAAATATAATGATTCTAGATATGGATAGTTAAAAAGCATTTTGATATAGGAAACTGCTATTCTGCTTGTTGCTTTAAGAATTCTTACGCGGAGAATTAACTGATAAAGAAAAGTGACATTTTGGTCATTTACACAACACGTTTGAGCTCAATTTAATATCTTATTGTTCTATTCTGGTCATTCAAAATAGCTGCTAAAACAGGACGTGGTTTGTGTTGTACTAGAACACTCTGTCTCAGTGGACTGGAGTGTCCTTGGATCCTCTTTTCACAGGTAGAACAATGGAAGCACTTCCTTCATCCTTGTTCTACAGACTGTAGGATATGCAACTTGTTTACACTGCTTTTCCTCGTCCTTTCCTGTGCATCCTGCCTTTTTTTCAAATACTCGTCAAATAAATTACAGTTTGCAAACCTCAGGTAACAGCTGGGGGCTACTGCTGCACTTTTCCATATGGAAATAAAGAAAGAGACGGGAAAATGGCATGAATAAAAGGAGAGTTAGAGAGAAAAAAAAAATCAAAACAAACGCCCAGGCACTAGGGACAGTGCAGACTGCCACATTCTGTGTTTGTGCTTCATTCCTGGCCTGTGCAGGCAATGGAAAGTTCTGGAAATGTAAATCTGTTGGGTTAAAAATACAGCGCATTAATGTGCTCCACATGTGGCGCTCTGGCAGGGAGAGGGATATTTTGACGGCAAAGGATGGAGCGAGGGAGGGAGGTAGTGGTCTGAGGGGTTTTCTTTTTGAAGAAGCGCGACAGAGCGTGCAGACGCATGCTGCTGCACGGATATGCACATATATATGCTCTTTTCGAGACTTTTGGACTAGATCTGCTGTGCACACACATGCATACCCACTCTCATTTTATTAGGCACACCTATCTTTTACCCACACCTGCCAAAACGTACTGGAACCTGCCTATTTTTAAACCCTTTCTGCCATTGTGTTTATGTCATTTCTCCCATTAATATCTTATTTGTGACCTTCCCTGGCCCCGCCTCTGTCATGTGTTCTCTGTTTACATCTGGCATGTGCTGTCTCTGCCCACTTGCCTTGTCACCGTGTGCTCTTGTTTACGTTCGTGTCATTTAATGTCAATTTTTGAAATGTAGACCCTTTAAGGTTTCCGAGGTATGTTTAGTTTTGTTTCTTTGGATAAAATGTCGCAGTTATATAAGTCTTCAGAATTTCAGTTTTGTTCCCACAGACGGGTCCGCCGACTCCAAAGGGTTAAGAAAGTGGCCAGAGTTGTGCTCTTAAATATGTATATGTTAGAGTGGAAGAGTCTAATGGCTGATACATTACAACACTGCCATCGAGCAGTCAGGAGTATTAAACACAAAATGAACCACTGTTAGCCAATAGTCATGACATGAATACTTAAAACTAGTGTGTGTGTTCACTAGTGCATGTGCACTACTGTACAGATGCATTAAATACATCAAATACCTCTGTGTGCAAGCACACTGGTCAGTGAGTGTACACTTAAAAGTATCAGTATATTTGTAGACCTCTAGTTCCAAAGGGTCCCTACCTTGTGCCTTCTCCACAAACACCACCTTGGAGTCGGGCTGGAAGTTATGTCCACTGAGGACCATCCTCTCTCCTCCTGAGGCAGGACAGCTCTCCATGCTTTGTCTGTCCACCAGAGGAAGCTCCTGCGCTGACCGCTGGGCTAACCACACACACACATACACACACACAAAGAGTGTGTTAAAACCATCACAGAATATGTATTGGCTTGCATAACTCAACATGCAGATCAGGTTTCCGGGCAGTCCAAACTTGATCTTGTCCCAAAAAAGTACAGATGTAACTTTAATGAGGAAAATTCTAAAGTTATAATGGTTTAACTGGTGGCCCGAAATGGTTCAGTGGACTAAGGTGCTGTCACTATGATCTGAGGATCACAAGTTCCAATCCTAATTATGCTGATTGCCATCGGCAGCCGGTGCCTGAGAGAGCAAAATTGGCTGTCCTCTCTCTGGGCAGGTAAGATGCCGCACTCTCCCCAGGACTACTAAGTAATATCGGCTGGCTCAGGTGTCTGTCAGGTGATAGATCAGAACTGGGGATCCTGCGCTTTCCTCTGAGCGCGTTTAGCGATGTATCGGCAGTAGTTGGGAAAAGAGGCGGAGCTTGATTTCACATGCATTGGAGGATGCCTGTGTTAGTCTGGTCTGTCCTGGAGTCTAAAACTGAGAAGACTGAGAGAAACTCTTGATAAAATAAATAAATTGTTTAACTGGTTACTTCATATATGTATTTAATAACTAGTGAGGTTTTCGAAATGACTCATCAATAATGTTTGTAAGTGTATTTTCACAGACAACATGGCACTCCAGCTTCATGATCGTTGGAAAAAGTCTACAAGTATATTGTGTGATGCCATATCATCAACAAAATGATCTTTTTAACTTACAAATCTCATGATGATGTGTTGGTATGATTATAAAGTCATGCAAGCCATGAAAAAGAACCTTGATATAAAAACCTGGCTGGCCCTCATTTTGCTGACATACAGTATTTCATTTTGCTGCTGTTTTTAGTAATATGCATTAGATATCCCTCCTATTTATGAGCTGTGCTTATTGTGTAGTGATTCTTCACATTTACCTCAGAGTATATGACAGCTTCTGGCAAACGTCAGTGCCAAATACTGTCATTAGAATGCTAAAATGTACGATAAGCTTTCATCCAATGGTCATAAAAGTCACACTCAGTAACAGAAGAAATGAGTAGGCTCAAGCCACTCCAAAAATTAAAATTGCTATTTCTGGCAGGACCACTGAACTCTATCAATTTTGCTGTGTTTATAATGGGCAACGGTGGGAGATACAGTAGGTCCTCTGCAGAACTGTGAACGTAGTTCTAGTACACAGCATTGTGTGTATGAAGAATCAAGTATTTCAATACCTAATATGTTGCCTTGTTCCCTAGTGTCTTCTTAAGCCATTGTGTACATTGGAAATTGAACCAAAATAGAACTTTAAATCAGAACAGTTAAGTCATTTAACTTAGAAAGAGATTAAATTGGCTTCTAATGTTATTAAATTTAAATCTAACTAGTTATTTAATAGAAACAACAGTCTGTTGTTGGCAAAGTTAGCTAATCTGCAAAATCCCTCAATATAACAAGAATTATACATCTATGGGGAACAACAGACTAAGGAAGCCAGGGCCCAAGAGAGCAAAAATTGGCCGTGCTCTCTGTGGGTGCATAGATGGCATTCTCTCCCCATCACTACTTCACTACAATGTCCACTGGTTAAGCCCCCCATCAGGACAAGGGACTCTGCACTTTCCTCCAAGGGCGTTGGCTGCCTAGTGATGTATCAGCAGTACAGTGGAACCTCTGTTATTGTTTGTCCTGGTTATCGTAGAATTTGATTACTGTTGACATTTTTCAGGGAAATTTTGTCCCAGTTATCGTTCATCTGCCCGGTTTTCATCAGCATGTCAATGACTTTCTGCTAATTTCATGAAACAGAAGGCACCTACCCATGCGTTCATCACCCACCCACATGTTTGTTGCTCAAATTATTTTTTGTTTGATAGCACTAAAAACAAACTAAAACACGTCACGCTGGCTTGACTTTGCATGCATCAGAGGTAAGTCTTCACCCTCCTGGAGTCAGGGATATTGCAAGCAAATGGGAGTGTACTAGCTAACTGAGCTAATTGGCTACCATTACATTGTGAGTAAACATTGAGGGGGACAACGAATTGTACAACTATACACTTAAAACCCAAATTTCATTTTCAAAAATACATTTTTGCTAATTCACATTTCAATATTAGACTTTATAGAGTGTAGAAATCACAGATCATTACAATATGCAAATAATCTCTAGAGTAATAAAGCACAAATATTAGTCACAATAATGCAAGTCAATCTATATGACACCAGTGGATTTGTTTCATTTTAACATGTTGCTATGCACATTAAGTCTATTGTAATATAATTGCAATGTGGTACACAGTAAATCTGCCAGTGTTAAATCAACACTATTAGAGTTAAATTAACACTGAGGGTGTTACATTTTGACACTCTCAGTGTTTATTTAACTCTAATAGTGTTGATTTAACACTGGCAGATTTACTGTGTATCTTGCCCATATTGTGCTGACTTTTAAATCCCTTATAGTAAGAGATCGTGAAATAAAATGCTGATGATTTTCTATCATTTCTATAGACTGTTTTGTCTAATTACTGACTTCTTCAATCAGTTAAACAATTAATGGTTTAATGGTTTAATAGGAGCAAAAACGCTTTCCCCTTACCCTAAATGCTCAGCCACTATATGTTTAACATATATTGTTTTGTTCAACAGTTTCAACAAAACCAAAGGAGCTAAACATGCTACATCATTTTGAAGCATAGCAATCTACCCCAAAAACATTCTGGAGCTCAGGAAAACAGTATAAATGAGTTCTTGTACACAGTAAATCTGCCAGTGTTAAATCAATACTATTAGAGTTAAATTAACACTGAGGGTGTCAAAATGTAACACTCTCAGTGTTAATTTAACTCTAAAAGTGTTGATTTAACACTGGCAGATTTACTGTGTAGTCACTGCAGTTAAAGATATGTTCAATCTACTCATTATGAAGCATTGTATGTTAACTCACAGCACTCGATGGGGTTGGACGCCACCTGCAGAGACACTGTCCTACCATTGGGCTGGTTAATATGGACACGAAACACCATCCTGACACGAGTGTTCTTCCGTCCAATGTCTGTCTCGCCTTTTCGCAGCTCTATGTCCGAGTTCCGCAGTTTCAGTATCCCAGCACAGTCAATTCTAGACCAAAGCAAAGACAAACACTTTCAGAGGAAAACATATAAATCTTTTTTAATGTCAACTCTACATTTCACCTGGCTCAATAAACATTTCATCTTTTAACTTTTACAAAATCAAAGCTGAACAGAGGCTGCTGTGTTTTCAACTGAATTGCTGCCAAGTGCCTCTTTTGGCTGTTATCCTCATTTTCATGGCACTCAAGAGCATCCATTAAACACTTCATAAATGTCCTCTCTCTTTCAGTTGGCCTTCAACCTCTGCTTTTCATAAAAACACTATTACAAGTTCTCCAAAGTGTTTTTTTGTACTGATGGATGCCACATAATCTGTACGTGGTGAATAAGTCAATGCCAACACATTCTAATATATATATATATATATATATATATACACACACACACACACACACACACACACACACACACACACAGTGGAACCTCGGTTTTCATCATCAATTGGTTCTAAAGTGCCTGATGATAACCAAAATGAATGATAACTGAAGCAATATTTCCCATAAGAAATAACGTAAATCCAATTAACCTGCTCCAGACACTCCAAAATATGAACAAAACACATTTTATATAGAATAACTATAGTTTTACATACAGAACACAATGAGAAATAAATATAAAAGACTAATGAAATGCATAAATGAACATTTAACATCACTCTTACAGGTTTACGCTCTGTTTTAGAGAGTGCTGGTGTGGTCCAGCCACAGCCTTTGTTTTGTACACACGTTTGTACACGGTGTTCTTGGCCGCTATTTGTTTTCACATGTTTCCAGGTGGTAGCGCTGTGCACCGTTGCTTTAGTTTGATGTGTTTTAGTTTGTTTTGAGTGTTATCAATGAGAAACAACAAGGAACAAAGACCGAGAAACAAATCCAGAGAAACAACGAGAAACAAATCCAGAGAAACAAGAAAAGTCAGAGAAACAACGAGAAACAAAGCCAGAGAAACAACCAGAAACAAAGCCAGAGAAACAACGAGAAACAAAGCCAGAGAAACAACGAGAAACAAATCCAGAGAAACAAGAAAAGTCAGAGAAACAACGAGAAACAAAGCCAGAGAAACAACGAGAAACAAAGCCAGAGAAACAACGAGAAACAAAGCCAGAGAAACAACGAGAAACAAAGCCAGAGAAGCAACGAGAAACAAAGCCAGGGAAGCAACGAGAAACAAAGCCAGAGAAGCAACGAGAAACAAAGCCAGAGAAACAACGAGAAACAAAGCCAGAGAAACAACAAGAAACAAAGACACAATGAACAACAAAAATTACTGACGAGTCACGTGGACACGGTGACAAAACCCGGGCAGATGAATGATAACTGGGAAAAAGTTGACGATAACGGAATCATGCATTAACCAGGACAATATCAATTACAGGGTCTTATGCATAAGACATTATAGATTGTGAAATAAAATAGAGAATTCTAATGATATACTAACCTTTATAATACTCAGAATACAGAAATACATCTAACCTTCCAAAAGACTGAAAGAGGATACAGAGAGGTTTGGCTTTTATAAAAGCTGAGTTAAGTCATTTGTCCATTAAAGTGGGAGAGAAAAATGCTGAGCTGGTCAGGCTGCTGCCACACACACACACACACACACACACATACACACAAACACCAGACCCCAATGGCCTGTTAAAGGCTCCACACACATCCTGAGGCCTCCTGTAACACGAGATCTGCAGCTCCTGGGAGGGAAACCCATTGAGCTGGGGCTCCACACACACACACACACACACACACACACCTCACTGGCATTCACTCTCAGGAGCTGAAAACTATGACTGCAGACAGAATTTTACAAATACAACATTTTTAGCCACGACACTGCATTCCATTCCATCTTAAATACAGTCTAAGAGCTTTCAGTGAGAAGGACACTGGATGACCATTACCTCACGTCATCCCCAACTCATCCCAAAAGTACACCATCATTCTTGCTCCACAGCTCAATACTGGGTGGTTTACACCATCCGTCCCACAACTAGCACTAAGCAATATATTCATGTTTGGTATTATTTTATTGGCAGTACTTCTCTACCAGGACTACACAAGCTGTGTGTGTGTTTGTACATCTGTGTCAGCAATAGGTGCACATTAAAGTAGCAGAATGCATTCATTAGGAGGGCTGTCCACAGACATAGTGTATTTAGACTAGATTTAAAATGACTAAGATGTTTTTTTGTAGTGTAAATGTACTTTACTGCTGTTTCTGTAAAGATATTAACTTATACATTCTGGGTTTTGAACACACACACACACACACACATAAGCATGTATGCACGCATACATATAAAGGTATCCCCTGGAATGACTTTCAGTTAACAGCTGTGCTTTGTCAAGAGCTCATGACTTGCATTTCTTGCCTCTTAATGTGTTTGAGACATCAGTTGTGTGTCTACTTTGAAGAATCTAAAACATGTTTTGGTTTGTTTATCACTTTTAAGTTTACTACATGATTCCTTATGTGTTCCTTCATAGTCTGGATGACTTCAGGATTTATTTACAGTGTAGGAAACATTGAATTTGACTGGTACTGTACACATTTATCAAGGTCTTGCGTCTTTATGTGGATCGGCACACACTCACATGGCCTTCATGTTGCTCTCGGGCAGAAGAGGAATCTCCAGCACTTTGGTGTTGGCCTGCATGATCTCGTGGCTGGGTGTGGACACAGTCTTGCCGGTAATGCGGTGGACCTGATAGAAAGCGTGTGGACGCAGGAGACGGTCATCTGCTGTTCCAATGAACAGCTGCAGAGTCAGAGGCTCGCTCTCCATGTAGCCATGCAGCTGAAAAACACAGATATTCACTTATATAAACGATATATTTTATACATACAGGGGTTCACGTTAATGAAACTTTATACTTTGTCAAGTGAAAACATTTTACCAGTGCACCAAAACCAGTGTATAATATCATCAGACAGTACTGTGTGAAATGTTTCTTTGGCGGGGAGTGACATAAAAATAAATATACATCAAAAAATGTCAGAAGTCGGTACCCGAGTGGCTCAGCAGGCTACGAAGCTGACACTAATCAAATCCCGGTCATGCTGTTTTCCATCAACAGCCGGGACCCAAGACAGCAAAAATTGGCAGTGCTCTCTCTGGGCGGGTAGATGGCGCTCTCACTCTCTATCACTCTCACATTGCAATGTCTGCTGGCTCAGGCGTCTACTGATTGGTCCATTCAGAGCTGGGAATCCTGCGCTTTCCTCCTAGTGTGTTGGTCCCCAGTGACGGTGTATCAGTGGTAGTTAGGAAAGAGTCGGTGGCCGTATCACACACAGCGGAGGAGGCTTGTGCTTGTCTTCACCCTCCTAGTGTCATGGACAGTGCAAAGTGATGGGGAGAGTCCTAACGGAGGGGATGGGCTAATTGGCTACAACTACATTGGGAAGGGGATCAAAATTGGCAGAAATAAAAATTAAAAAGTCAGAATTTCACTAAAATTGGAGGTTGGCACACTCGCCTCTCAGCACTGAGGTCTTGGGTTGGAGTCCCAATCTGGGTGGAGTTTCCATGTTCTCCTTGTGTTTGTGTGGGATTTCTCTGGGGTCTACGGTTTCCTCCCACAGTCCAAAAACAGTCCCGTTACTCTAAATTGCCCTGACATGAGTGTGTGTCTGTCTTTGTCTGGTCAGTGATAGATTGGTGCCCTGTCCTCACTATAGGGGGGGAGCCATAGTTGATTAGGGATCAGGTCTTGTGATCGTCGATTAGATGCACAGGCAGGTCATGACTGAAGTGCCCTTGAGCAAGCATTTGTGTGCCCTAATCACAAATGCTGTCTGGGGCTGAACTTGGAGGCGGTAAAAGTTGTGCACAAGAAAGCTTTTGTGCTTGGGTGCCCTGTGTGTAGACTTGGCCCTCCCGGGGGAAGGTAAGACTTTTTCTTGGGACCTCACACACAGTGCATGAACCACGTTGGCGGAGCACCAGCCCTGCAAGGCACCTAACCCTCAGCTGTTCCCTGGGCGCCGTGGATAATCTAATCTAAACAGTTCAAAAGCCCTACCCGGTAGTGCTGGGTGATAAACGATATACATCTTTTTTCACAATAAGTTTTTCCTCGATGACGATGATAAGCCGGGACAATAGAATTCAATAAGCATTAACGTTTCCATTTCACGTCTAAGCAGCTGGACAGCGAGTTCAGAAGTCTGATACTGCTGCTTGTTAGTTCCTCCTCACCAGCGGTGCCAAAATGCACTGTTGTGTTTAAGACAAGCGTGTGATTGGCCAGGTGAGAAAGTGCGAGGTTGCTGTGTGCTCGTCTGTTTGTGTGAGAAGGAGAAGAAGGGGGGGGCTCGCTCTGTGTGTGTGTGTCAGCCGAAGTGCTAGCATTAGCCTGTTAGCATGTTGGCTCTCTAGCCTGTTGTTATTTTGGAGTGGCTGCGGCCGACAGCAATCATTCTAAGTTTCAGCGACGACTGTAAACGTCTTTCTCGTCCATCCTTTAAACGCGTCTAGCCGGATGCTACAATATTATGTTCTGTCAATAAACATTTAAATATTTTAAATAGTAACATTTCATGTATTTAGTATTTTTAGAAAGATGTTGTTTAAAACTCTGACAGTGTTCGAAAATTTTATATCGTGATAATTATCGAGATTGATTAGTATAGAACATTTTATCGTGATCAAATTTTTGGCCATATCGCCCAGCTCTACTACTCGGTGCCCTGTGGTGGGGTATGTGTATACACCGAGGGATTCTAACCAGGATTGAGTATCTGAAGAAGCTATGCTAACTGCAAAGGAACTGGCACTCGCACATATAAAACTGAAAAGGATTGTTTTGAGTAGCTGAAGCAGGTGGTAACCGGACATTCCCATAATATAACAATTGACATATTGGCTCATTTGCATGTTTTCTAGCGTAAATAATTGCTCCCAGCTCATATAAATAATTTTACAAATCATTTTTGTCAGCTCGGCCAAGACTTTTGCACTGAGCTACATATTAACTACTCAGTCCTTAGTACTACTGCTCTACATGTTGAAGTGTTTACCTCGTGAATTCATCAACAATCACTTATATTAGCAAATCATTTATATACAACAACCACTTGCGTCAGCAGTCACTCATACAGATACATAACACTGTGACCTAAATTTGAAAACAGCTGGTATGAAGCTGGTGAACAAACATGAAGTCAAAAGGCTGGAGAGGTTTGTATATTTACATAAGAGGATATGTTTATGCTTGGCATTTAGACAAGGAGAGGTGAGAGAGCGAGAAATTCCCCTGCCTTCAACACATTATCACCCACTAGAGAAATGCCAGGACTCTATCTGTTCATGGGACACAGAGCAGAGGACCTTGTCCATGAACTGTGGTCAGTTCCTGCCCTCTCATGCTATGAGACTCACTCTCACTATCTCCAGCATGCCATAGTAGAGGGAACAATGTGACCAGATCTGTACCAGGTCTACGATGTGGAGAACTTGCACTATGTGGAGACACTCAAGTAACTTGGTATGTAGAACACTAGCAAAATGCAAAGGCATTCATTTGAACCACAAAATTCTCTAAAGCAAGATTATGGAAAGACCCATTTTGTCTTGTATGCTTGAGTTAACCCTTAAAAGTCTAGAGCTACTACTTTCATTATCTTAAATGTAATTGGATAAAAGGGCAGAAAGGCCTTGTGACTGGAAGGTCGCAGTTCAATCCCCTGAACAATAGGATGTACGTACACTGGTTAATGAGTGTGCACTCTTCTAATTACACTGTAATGCAATGAAATACATTGAACCTGGGTTTAGGCTTGAGTCTGCTGCACCTTGTTGGCTTTTCTTTATTAGATTCGTGCAGGTTCCTCCTCTTCAACATTAGATAGATCCGACCCTTTCCTAACTCAGGATGAGGCCATGGTGCTTGTCCAGTATCTCGTCATCTCAGAACTTAACTACTGCAATTTGCTCCTGGCTGGTCTTCCTATGCGAGCCGTCAGGCCTCTGCAGCTGATCCACAATGCAGCTGCTCGGCTGGTCTTCAATCAGCCCAAGTTCTCCCACGTCACTCCACTGCTGTGTTCACTTCACTGTAGCAACTCACATCAGATTCAAAACCCTGATGCTTGCCTACAAAGCAAGAAATGGACCAGCCCTTCCCTAGCTAATGGGAATAGTCAAGACTCGAGCTGCACCTGGAGCCTTTCGAACTTCTAGTACAGCTCAGCTTGACCCACCATCCTTCAAGACACGTGGAAGACTAGCATCAAGACTCTTCACTGTTCTAGCACCCAGGTGGTAGAACAAACTCCCACTGACTGTTCTAACAGCAGAGTCCCTCACAGTCTTCAAACGGAAGACTCCAGAGCACTAGTTTATAACTCTTATTGTAATGCATTGCAATGGGAGGCTTTCTCTGCTTGTGTCCAGTAAAGAAATGATCACATGATCCCATGCAGTACATACAGCAGCACCTAGCATTTCATCACTCTTTCCAGCCACGACACTGGTGTGCATTGAGCGAGCCGTTCTCCAATCAGACGGATTTCCTGAGTACGCTAAGTACACAGAAGCCCATAGCTGTGGCGGGGATGACATCGTTCAGGAGCCGCTCACTTTTCATCCATGTGATGGTGCGTGCGGTCTGCCATCAAAAAAAGAGCTGAAACAGAAACCGAGGAGGCCTCCAGGAGGCTCCGGGATGAAACGCTGAGCGTTACAGCAAAGCACATGTGAGGGGGTGGTGGATAAGAGATGCAGTGAAGGCTAATTGGAGAGCATCCACTGCAGAGTGCGCTCTGTAATCTAGAGATTTTACGAGATGGGACAGCCTCCCTTGAGCACCCCCCACCACACACACAGACACAGGCAGCCAAAAACCGTGTGCGGCTCAGACTGGTCGCCTCCACTGCGCGCCGGCCATGATGTCAGCGCTGCACTGGGAACTTTTACTAAACAAAAGGCGGCCTGTGTGCTGGGGCGGAAACTGTGGTGAGCGCAAAAAGGTGGGGGGTTCGAGAGAGGGAGAGAGGTTTGGAGCCATGTGTTTAGCATCATTAGCACTTCATTACGGTGAACTGAAGTGTCCAGACAGAGCAGATGTGAACAGAGGTGTTCAGAGTAGAGTGGTTCAACAGACGTAGGTCATCTCCCCGTTGTGTCATTGTACAGATTAGCTCTGGTTACGTTCTGTGATGTGTGTGTGGTCAAAAGTTCTGGCTACTGACAACTATGACTTATGCCCTCCATTCATGATAGCCTTTGGTCAAGTGGTATGGTCAGCCTCCAAAAGCAAGAAGTAAGATCACAGGAGACGGGTGAGTCATCAGTGTCTGTTACGGAACTGACTGGACCGTGCTGTCGTCAGGACTTTGCGGTCTTGTGTAATACCTGAAGTATTTCACCCACTCCTCTGAGTTTTAGCGCTGTGTTATTGCTAAAACACACAGCCCGCTCCAGGTCATCAACTGTGGTGTGTGGACTGCCGAAAGCGAGCGCGCACCACCTGTATTTAAGCTGTTTTAGCTGCTTTCATCCTGAATCATCTGTGCTGAAGAGGACATGTACAGGTAATTGTAAAAATGAAAGCCCAAAGTGAATGATTGGGATGTTAGCCCATTAAACTAGCCTTTCTATTGTGTTTACATATGATGTAAAGTATGTGAGATCGTCTATATGTGTTACGCAACATGCAAGAGTCATAAATAAACAGGCATCATTTGCTCCTGACCAAAGCAAAGTCTTAGAGCAAACTGTTAGAATGGTGCCATCCAGATTACAAGACAACAAAAGTGCCAGTTTTATAGCAAACATCTTCCAGTCAAGTAGGATTAAAAGTAGGGATGCCCCAATACCGATACCAGCATCGGGTATCTGTCCGATACCATGTGCGCGTACTTGTACTCGTATTCATAAAAGTGCTCCGATAC
>BRDA01006265.1:1017-16440 GCA_036984385.1 Crenuchus spilurus
GGTGTTAATAACCGTGGGAATTGTTAAAGAACCTTTACCCCAGGGAAACAGGAAATTATTAATTACTAATTAAAGGTTCCTAGATACTTTGATCCACTTTATAAACTATAGTAGAAATGACAAAAATGGTTCAATTACAGTTATTTCCAAGAAATTGTTAAGGGTGCCAATAATTGTGGAACAGGTCATTTTATGGGAAATAATTATTTCTTAGTCAGGATCTTTTATTTTTTTTTTTTTTCACTTGAGTTGAAGGTTGCTTTTTACTAAACTTTTTCAGAGTGAGATTATTCTTCTGCAATAAAAAAAATATTTATTTTAAGGCTTTTAACACATTTTAACTAGGGGTGCCAATAATTATGGAGGGCATTGTAAATATTCTCAGATGTACAGATATATATTCTCCAAATACAGTGAAAAACAGCATCATCACTTTATTCTGAAACATCTGTTGATCATCTACTAAATGTATTTAGATGCTACACAAGTCAAATGTCAAAATATTGTTGAGATGTTACAAATGAGTTGTTTCATCTACAAAAGGCCACTAAAAATAAAGTGACCGACATTTCTCACTTTGGTTATTATTTTGGTTTCCACTCTTTTATGAGCTATGAGTGAGTGGAGCAGCAGAGCCTGGAACGTTTAGGTCAGAGGTCACAGAGGGAGAGCCTTGCCTTAATTAACTCTGCCTAAACACACACACACACACACACACTTCATTAAACTTTCCCCTAAGTTCCAGCTTGTCTGGTTGTAAAACACTGATATTGTTGTCCAGAGTGTTTAATAGGAATGAATCAGTGAAGTGTTAGAGGAGCTTTCTTTGACATTCACTAAAGGAAAGAAAAATGTTTCCTTTCAAGATGACCTATTTAACCATAAAACGCATGTGAAAACACTGCACCCAAAACAGAAGAATATGTCAAAATCAGGAAACACTGACACACTCTTGGCATCAAGACGTTTCTGTTGGGAAACATTATCCAGGACTTACGTTGAAATGTTACTGCTGTTACTTCAGGTCCTTTCAAATCAAATTTCTAAACTTAGCTTTAAGTTAACTAGTCTCTGGGCTTTAGTTTTTCTTTCTTTTTAGGGAACAATCTTATCATATCAAGCACAGACGAGCACTACATTTTTGTTAATGTACAGTTTTGTACATTTTTATTTTTGTTACCATTTCTGTTAATAGACTATAACAACATATAGTCCTTTAATATCCAACATAAAATTTCAACAATGAAAGTGTTCACGTAGTGACACGGAGCATAAACCTGTAAGAGTGATGTTAAATGTTCATTTTTCCTTTTCATTAGTCTTTTGTGTTTATTTCTCATTGTGTTCTGTATGTAAAACTATAGTTATTCTATATAAAATGTATGTCTGTTCATATTTTGGAGTGTCTGGAACAGATTAATATGATTTACATTACTTTTAATGGGAAATATGGCTTTAGTAATAGTTCATTTCAGTTATCAGACACTTTAGAACAGATTAAAGATGAAAACAGAGGTTACACTCTATTCTATAGTAGAAATGTGAGTTATGACAGTGTCACCATTTTGACTTTTTTGGTGTTGTCAAGTTGTTGACAGTAAGATTACAGACTTTAGTACTACTGTTAACACTGTCAGGTTTAGCACATATTTCACATTAAGGCATCATGGGATGTATGAATAGTATTGATATTGCGTTGGGATAGCTTTAGTGCAATAGCATGTACAGTATGTCACTAATGTTGAATGTTTATGACCTAATATCTTGTATTGTAGTGGTTAACAGTGTTTATTGATGTTTATGGACTGTCATAAAAGACTGAATATCTGGATCTGTAGCAGCATTTGATCATTTGGTTTTGAAATAGCTAGAAAAATGAATTTTCTTCAGGGATACATGTTTGTAGTCACAGGCCCCCAGTGATTATACACCAGTATCACTGCATTGCAGTCCTGAACCCATGAAACCAGTCTTAAGTCATCTGATTTTATCCTCTAATAAAGTAAAGCTAGTTCTTGACACACACACTCTCTTTCTCACCAGAGGCGAACGACTGATGAATGTTATTTCCTGGAACGTCTGGAGGCGAACAACTACAACACGTACAGGTCACGCAAATATCCAGACTGGTACGTTGCCCTGAAGAGGACGGGCCAGTACAAGAGCGGATCTAAAACCGGACCGGGCCAAAAAGCTATACTGTTTCTTCCCATGTCTGCCAAGAGCTGAACTTCATCTTCACCAGCACACATGATTATTCTTCAGAGATGTGAAATGCGTGTGGGGTCACATTATGTGACATTTCAATAATAATCTGATGATGATATGAACATTGAGCACTTCCACCAGTTCATTTCTTAGGTCATGAATGATTCGAGTGATAATACAATGCCACACTTTTTGGTGACCACCACCAGCAGTCTTAAACACTGAGAAACTTGAACCCTCTTTCACAAGCTTGTGGAAGGACTGTTTTTGGTTTAAAGGCTGTAATGCTTATGCAGTGTGACCCCACACAACAGATTTTTCTTTATGAGAGTTTTACTGTAAATAGCTCGACATTTATTATTGCAGCCCTCATCTTTTAGCCGAGTTCCACAATTTAACATAATGGCTACATAATGTGAGTTTAAATTATGTTGCTTCTGTTTGTTTTATTTTAGAAATGTTTGTGTATTTGTTGGTTTCATCACAAGGAATTTCATCAAAATTTGTAAGTAAAAAAACTGTATTTTTCATTATATGTAGTTTCATTCAGGTGTTTATTTATCACAACATACTCCATATAATTAATATTGTACAATTGTAAATATAATATTTAGGAGAGAGCGGGGCACAACCTAATGCTGTTTCTTTAAATAAATGATTTCATTTTATTTAAGCAACACACATTTTTTTTAAATAGGAGTAACTTTACATGTAACTGCCACAATTCCTAAAAAAAAAATAATAAAAACACTTTAATTTGAACTGGGTTTCCAGCACTGACGGCTGAACACTTCAGCTGCAAATGAAGTAAATGCAACAGACTCTATAATCAGCTGTTACAGACAGCAACTCGGTCAATAAAACTGAAACAATACAAACATTAACTCAGTACAGGATTATATTTGAGCTAAATGAGCTTTTAAACCTGCTTCACAATAAATATCATTAGTGAAAAGTGAATGTGTCAAATGTGTAAAATCTTCACCACCTTTTTTTTTAGGCCACAAATTAGATCACTGAATGATACTGTTGCTACTGGAACAAAAGCTTGCATCACCAAAATGGTAACTTTACAGGACAAAAATCTTCTTAACTTTAAATGAAAGTCAATGTAAAAAGATGTTTTGATCATTTCTACTGTATAGACTGGCTGGCATTTTTAAATGATTCAAAATAGTGAAAAATTTAGATACCTGGTTCTGTTTTGATATATATATAATATATAGTATCTATAGTATGTGAGGAACCTGTAGAACCTGTGGGTACATATAAACTTTCTGCAGTGTGGGGGGCGGGGGCGGTGTAATGCTTTTTGATAACTAACCCCACTGTGTGGAGGCTGGCCTTTAGACTGCCTCGCTCTCACTGTGAGTTATTTACATACTTCAAGATGGTGCTACACAAGAGAGTCATTAAAATAATCACAGTATAAATTATTCAAACAACCAGTGATTATAAAAACATAAAAACCTGTTTGATAAAAAAAATAAATGTTTTATGGTATAAAAAAGGTGAAATATATGTTCAGTTCCTGTCAAAGTTCATAGATAACATAGATCTGGACATTTAATAGGAAGAAGCTGACAAATTACATACTGTAAATAAAATTGTTACATTTACCTCACATTAGCTTGTGCCTCACTCTCCCTCACATCAGAAACTGTATTTGACTGTTGACTGAAAAGCTTAAAAATATCTACAGTCATTGAACTCTGTCATGTCAAATTCGGTTTTCTGAATGAATGAACTCCCAAATACAGACGCTGCATGTTTCCAGTCCTTCTCCTGTGGCAAGAGACTTATACGCAATTCAGTGAGGACTATTTACACTCATCAGGAAGTGTTCTGTGATAAATCTGATAAAATAGGCCAGTATATACTGCAGGAACTTCTTTCATGCTTAGATCAATGCTGTCGAACCCATTCTCTAGACCATGAAGCAAAAGTCTGGCAATACGGATTGTTACTGGTGTAGCATCCTTGGTTTTGGACAGTTCCGCCAAGTCCAGCCACTCACAGCGCAGACATTCCTGTGTGCAAAAGCTGATGTCATATGTTAGTGGACTGAGGCGGCAGATCAGATACATGTCCGACATTCCGAACGCTCCAGGATGGTTATGCTGCTGGCGGATGCTCAGGAGAGATCGGAATTCTGATTGCACGCCAGTTTCTTCAAAGACTTCGCGGACAGCAGTAGCACCTAGTTTAGATATTTAAAGAGCATGCAGAAGATGAGAAGTACAGTTCAGTTAGACATAAATAAATATACAGTACCAGTTAAAGGTTTAGACACACCATCTCATTCAATGTTTTTATTATTCTCCTACACTGTAAATGAACACTGAAGTCCTGCAGACTCTGAGTGAACACATAATGAATCATGTAGTAAACTTAAAATTGTTAAACAAACCAAAACATGTTTTAGATTTTACTTCAAAGTAGACACACAACTGATGTCTCAAACACATTAAGAGGCAAGAAATGCAAGTCATGGGCTCTTAACAAGACACAGCTGTTAACTGAAAGTCATTCCAGGTGACTACCTCATAAAGCTGACTGAGAAAATGCCAAGAAAGCTGCATCTAAGCAAGAGGTGCCTACTGTGAAGAATGTCAAATATAAACATATTCTGGTTTGTTTACTTGTTTGTTTACTAAATAATTACAGATGTGTTTATTCATAGTTTAGATGACTTTAGTATTAATCTACAATGCAGAACATTTTAAAATCATGAACAACCACTGAATGTCCAGAAGTATGTCCAAACTTTTGACTTGTACTGTACATTTCCATAAAACTGTAAAATACAACACTGTATCTGTAAAATACTGATAATATGGAGAGTCCGCCAATATCATTTCATGGTTGATCACTTCAAGGTATCCAATATTTATTGAACCTGATCTGAATTCTAGAAGGTTCTTACTGTAGTGCTCTGCGCATCATTTACCCGTTAGTTTGGAATCTTTTCTGAATGTTTTCCTAACTACACTGCATTATCAATAAGCTCCTCCTCACAAATGAAAATCACACTAAGCAGTGGCTATTTCACCATCAAATGGAATTTTTCATGCATTTTTGAGAATGTAAAAATGCAATGCAAAATGTTTAAGTACATGATCTTTGACCGCATTATAAAAGTTGCTCATTGATAAAAAATACATCTAAACAGCAACTATGCTACTGCCAGTATCACATTCTGTTTGGCTCAGTGTAACCAGTTTTAATGTGCAGTTCAAAAAGATAAAATGTAAAAATGGTAAAACGTTACCAATATTCTCTCCTGGGTTCGACAAGCCTCCAGGAAACTTCCATGCATCTTTAGTCTGAAACAAACATCAGAAAGGGTTTTAAAATGAACTGCTTTTTATTCTACTGTACTGGCATGCTTCACTTATTTTGAAAATGTCTTTTGGGAATTTACTGTTTTTACAGCAATCAAAAATGTCTATTATTGCTATGAATTCAGCATCATATTTGCTTTTTTATATTTCTGAGTTTCAGAGGAATTTGTTCTATGCTTGTTCATAAAGCATTTCAGTTCTTTACTAGTATTTATCAAAAAAGAGAATGCTGCTAATTCTAAATAAAAATGTAGTTTTTACTTGAGCATTTTTTAAGTTCTGTAGAGTTTTAATATCACACTATATTGTTTGGTTTTCATGTTAAAGGCAAATATCTAAATGTTTTTTCCCTACTTTTGTATTTTTTAAAAACTTTTGTCTTAAATAAAAGAGTATTTTTGTTGTATATGTTTGCAAATATTTATGGTCCATCTAAATGAATTATAATAATAAAAATCTGATTATGAAAATATATTTTAAATGCTTTTTAAAAACTTTTGTGAGAACCACATTCATTAGGTTTATAAAAGGCAAAAGCTGAGGCCAGGTCATCATTTCTAGCTTAACACAGGCAGTCCACCATCACACAAGTATACAATATGGGTTTAAATGTTTTTACCATTATACCTTACAGCATGTATACATCAAATGTGATTTAATCAAAAGATGAAAATCAACCAAAATATCATTTGACAACTGTAAGAGCAGAAAAAAAAATACATTTTACATTTATAACAAAATAAGGTAACACTTTACAATAACTTTCATTAATAGCTCATTAACTAATGATTAATAACTGTGAACAAATCATTAGTACATAAGAAGTTCATTAACAAATGATTTACTAATGATTTACTAATAATTTACTAATGATTTGTTAACTTTTCCAAAAATGAATACAATCATTAATAACTACATGAACTGTCATTTATAAACATTTGTTCATGTTCAAATTCTCATGAACTAATTATTATTTGAACTAGTTATTAATCATTAGTTAATGGCTTATTAATGAAAGTTTAGTTTAGTTATTATAAAGTTTAGTTATTATAAAGTGTTACCCAATATAATTAATTTCCTACCAAATTCATGGCTGTGAAAATGACCATTTTCCAGTATATTATGTTTGCCTTAAAATAAGCAAGGCTGTGGCTGAGGAGGAGGAGAGGTTGCAGTGGGATTCCAAACCAGAACGGGATTTATTTAGAAAACTCAAACACAAACACTGTGGTGTGAAAACAAAACAAAGATTGACATACATGAGTGTACAGACTAATACAACAACCTGAATAACATACTGTGAGAGACAATGAGTGTGACACACTAGGAAGGCTATATAGGACGCTTAATCAGACATGGGATGACACAATAGGGCTACACAATGACTTGACATAACTGGGGGTGGAGACAAGACGTGAACAAGACACATGGAAAACAAACGAAAGCACATGGCAAACATTAACAAAACATGGCTCAATAATGCACTAAAATGTGCATCTTTGGTCTGCAAGCCACTCACAAGCCATATAAAATACAGAGGTTTAAACTACATCCTTGAAGTGAAGTAAACCTTCCTGTAAATATATATATATATCATTTTACTGTTCATATGATGACATGACACTTACCTAAGCCTGTAATGATATAAAAAAAACAATTATTTATAAATATTTATTACAATAGACATCATCAGTCATAAAGGTAATATTTGATAATCTTGGCAAAAATTTAAAAAGGTAATCTTCAACAATGCTTACTGAAATGAGCTTTTAAAATGTTTATATAGGTATATGTCTGCTGTCTTACAAACAATTCTTTACTCTAAAGTGTTACTGAATATAATACAACTTATTAATTTAATAACGTTCCAGAATCAAATCTTCAAAATCTCCTCAGGTGTTCTGGACTGAAACATTCTGGGACCTGACAATAGTCCTGTTCTGTGAACATTGCCATGTTATCGGTGGTACAAAATCTTGGCCAGCACACAGGGAATGCTGCAGGGATGGAAGAGTCTGGAAAACATTACCCTGGGACAGGAACTACAGACAGTATAGTTAATGATAGTGTGTGTTGTGTGGATGGGTTTGAGTGTGTGGGGAGGGGGGTTGAAGCTGAACTCTGCATTTTCCTTGAGCTCTAGATGTTCCACAACCAGGGCAAGAGTAATTCTCTAGGCAATGTTTATGAATGAGCTACAAAATCACACAAATCAAATACTCAAGTTACATCTGACTGACTTGCAGCAGTCTCATGACATTTTTTCCAAGAAGAAACGGTACATTTATAACATTGCCAAATGTTATTACACGACTTTGGATAGTATCATTATCTGCAGAACACAGTTTATCCTGCTGAACCACTCTGTATGTCAGTGAAGTATGAATCTTAAATGAATGCTTCTCTCAGAAGTTGTGTTTTCCTCTTACCTCAGATGTTGTCAATTAAGCTAGACATGTCTGGAGTGCAAGGCTACCGTTGCTAACAAATACTATAACTCAGCAGTCACCTAACCTAGTTATTTCCATTTTTGTTGACACTGTGTTTTACTGAGTCACTCTTTCCTACACTGAATATTCATGAGATAAGTGTGAGGTGAGAGATCACCTATAGAGACCAAATGGGCAATTTAACACATTCCTGAGCTGCTAATACACCACTGACATGTCTGTAATTACCATGTCGTTATAATATGAATGACAGATTGCACGGGTGGGCAGAAAAGAAGCGCAGCTGCCTGACTCGTGCTGAAAAATGTGTCTCTACTGATTTAAGTTTCTCTCACAAATATCTAAAAATATATTGCAATTCAACCCATATATATGATTGAAATGTAGACCCTGTAAGGTTTCTGGGGAATGTAAAGGTTTGTTTCTATGATAAAATGTAAAAAAAAAAAATTTTTGTGAAATGTCAAAGGGTTGTCCAAAGGGTCGCCTTCTTCAATAATATATAGTGAGTCAAATGGTTGAAGAGAATGTTAAAAGGATGAACTAGTTGATGCAATTTAGGACACAGCTTTAAATAAACCTCGTGAGTTATTTTGGAATGCTGCCAGTGTAATCGCTGTTTTCTGCAAGTATTATTTTTCATGTAAAGTGTGAATAATCTAATTTTGACACCTACACAGACAAAAAACCTAAACCTGTGGTGAGTAATTTGTCTGAGGAAGCTGGTTTAAGTAGCTCAGAGAATTTCACTACTGAGTAACACAAACCCGGAGGTAATTTTGCTATCTGAGTCTCCACCAGACACTGCTGATGGATCTGAGCCAACTGGCATGCTGCAGACTCTTTACCGGTAAATGACGACATAATAACTTGGCCTAATGAAAAATGATTAAAGAAGGCAATGACCAAGTGAGTAAAAGCGAAACATTTCAGGTTGTTAGCCCTAATCTTTCAGATCTATGTTCAGCACTTTGCCTTTATCTTCCTTGTACATTTGGTCTACTTGTAGAAGAGCATGGTAAAGTGGTGTCATGGTTATAGATTTCGGGGGGCCCAGTCAGAACATATATGTGAGTTCTTTCCCAAAGGTGTCTCTACAGTAAGGGTAAAAATCTCTAACAGGCCTACTATGCAAGTCATTAGAAAGTTATCCATCTTTTACCACAACTAGAAAGAAAAATAGATGTTCATCACAACACACAATTACTGTCTTCACATTTAGTGTAATAGATAATAGAATACAGATACAATTTAAGACTATTTTTTGCTCTCAAAACTCAATATGGAGACAATTTGTACTAGTAATGTTCAAGCTTTGCATCACTCATACATGTCGCTCTTTAACCATAGTGTGCTGGGATGAATGCTTGAAAACTACAAGCAAAAGCAACAACATTCTGGCCATACTTTCTCATTTTTGTGCATCCATCGTAGATTTTTGGAGCTTCTAATTTTGCACAAAACCCTGTACTCTCCCATGCTGCAGCCTTTCACAAAACTGAAACCCTCAAAAACAAATGTGTCACAGACATGTTTCACTAATCACTGTAATGAGTGCCACTAACATGCAACTAACTGCTGAGAGGCATTAGTCAGGTGGCTGCTCAATGACACTTCAAAATGAATTTCAAAATTATTTTAAAATGATGTCTATCCATTTGTAACAATTAAGGCTTAAATGAGGCTATATAGCATCTTGTATGAAATTGGGTGAAAATCTCTTATACAGGTGGTATTCATAATAATATACCACTTATATTTATTGCATGTATAAAACCCACTTCTAGCAACATATGAAATAAAGAGAATGTTTATGAAAGTTGTTTTATAGCTCTCACATGGGCCCACCACCTGTGTGGGAAGCAGTAATGATGGTCGGGTGCCTTGTGATTTGCGTGGTGACCTAAAGTAAGGTACTTGGCATTCCAATCTTCGGCTACTGAAGCTAACTTTTGGGACATGGTAACCTCTCTGGTGGGAAAGGAGCCTGAGCTGGTGCTTGAAGTTAAGAGATACCGGATAGATATAGATGGGCTCACCTCAACGCATGGCCTGGGCTCTGGAACCAACCTACTTGAGAGGGGCTGGAAACTTTTTTTCACTCTGGAGTTGCCCAAGGTGAAAGGTGTCAGGCAGGGGTAGGCTTGCTCATAGCACCCTGGCTCAGTGCCTGTGTGTGGGGTTTTTCCCCAGTGTATGAGAGGGTAGCTTTCCTACGCCTTCGGGTTGGGGGATGGGTTCTGACTGTTTGTGCTTAAGGACAACAGTTCAAAATACCCAGCCTTCTTGGAGTCCTTAGAGGGGGTGCTGGAAAGCGCTCCCTCTGGGGACTCCATTGCTCTGCTCTGGGATTTCAACGGTCATGTGGGCAACAACATTGTGAAGAACGGCCTTCCCGATCTGAACCTGAGTGGTGTTCAGTTACTGCACTTCTGTGCTCATCACTGTTTATCCATAACTAACACCATGTTCAAACACAATGGTGTCCATAAGTGCACGTGGCACCATCACACCCTAGGCCAAAGTTCAATGACTGACTTTATAGTCATATCATTGGACTTGCGGCCATGTGTCTTGGACACTCAGGTGAAGAGAGGGGCAGAGCTGTCAACCAATCACCACCTGGTGGTGAGTTGGATCAGATGGCATGGGGATGCTGGACAGACCTGGCAGGCCCAATCATTTAGTGAGGATTTGCAGGGAACATTTGGAAGAGAAACCTGTCATGCAGATTTTCAACTCCCACATCTGGCAGAGCTTTGACCACATCCTGTGGGAGGCAGGGGACATAGAGTCTGAATGGGCTGTGTTTCCAGCTTCCATTGTCGAGGCAGCTGATCAGAGCTGTGGCTCCAAGGTGGTTGGTGCTTGTTGGGGTGGCAACCCCTTTACCCGGTGGTGGACACCCCAGGTGAGGGAAGCTGTCAAACTTATGAAAGAGTCCTATCTTGCCTGGTTGTCTTGTGGGACGTACTGAAGGGCCAAGCAAGCTGCAGGAGGGGAAAACAGTCTACAGTGTCTACAGTGCTGGTGGAGAGTCATTGACCTTGACGGGGGACATAATTGGCCGTTGGAAGGAATACTTTGAAGACCTTCTCATTCCCACCTGCATGTCTTCAAGAGAAGAAGCAGACTTTGGGGACCTTGGGTGTGACTCACTCATCACTCAGGCAGAAGTGGCAGAGGTAGTCAAAATCCTTATCGGTGGTAGGGACCCAGGGATGGATGAGATCTGCACTGGGTTTCTCAAGGCTCTGGATGTTGCAGGGCTGTCTTAGTTGACATCTTTGCAACAATGCGTGGACATCAAGGCCAGTGCCCCTGGATTGGCAGATGGGTGTGGTGGTCCCCATTTTTAAGAAAGGGGACCGGAAGGTATGTTCCAACTATAGGGGGATCACACTTCTCAGCCTCCCCGGTAAAGTCTATTCAAGGGTACTGGAAATGAAAGCCAGACTGATCATTGAATCTCAGATTCAGAAGGAACAATGTGGGTTCCATCCTAGTTGTGGAACACTGGACCAGCCCTTTACCCTTGATAGGATGCTAGAGGGTGGGAGTTTGCTCAACCAATCTACATGTGTTTTGTGGATTTGGAGAAGGCTTTCGACCATGTCCTTTGTGTTATCCTGGATTCTTTGCTAAGGGCTATTCAGTCCCTATACAAGGGAAGCAGGAGCTGGTCCACATTGCCGGAAGTAAATCAGACTGGTTTCCAGCTGAGGTTGAACTCTGCCAGGGCTGCCCTTTGTCACCAATTCTGTTCATAATTTTTATGGACAGAGTTTCTCGGCATAGCCAAGTGGTGGAAGGTGTCCAGTTTGGTGACCTCAGGATTACATATCTGCTTTTTGCAGATGATGTAGTCCTGCTGACTTCATCAAACCAGGACCTCCAGCTCTCACTGGACCAGTTTGCAGCAGAGTGTGAAGTGGCTGGGATGAGAATCAGTACCTCTATATCTGAGACAATGGTACTTAGCTGGAAAAAGGTGGATTGCTCTCTAAAGGTTGGGAGGATGTCCTTGCCTCAAGGGGAGGAGTTTAAATATCTCTTGGTCTTGTTCACAAGTGAGGGTAAGAGGGAGCGGGAGATCGACAGGCGGATCGGTTCAGTGTCCACAGTGATGCGGGCTCTGTGCCAGTCTGTCTTGGTGAAGACAGAGCTGAGCCAGAAGGCAAAGATCTCTGTTTATCAGTCGGTTTATGTTCCAACCCTCACCTATGGTCATGAGCTTTGGGTAGTGACAGAAAGAATGAGATTGCGAATAAAAGCGGCTGAAATTAGCTTTCTTGATAAGGCATCTGGGCTCTCCTTTACAGATAGGGTAAAGAGTTTGGACATCTGGGAAAGGCTTTGAATAGAGCCACTGCTCCTGCATTTTGAGAGGAGCCAATTGAGGTGGTTTGGGCACTTGGTATGGATGCCTCCTGGACGCCTCCCAGGTGAGGTGTTCTGGGCATGTCCAGTTGGGAGGAAACCCTGGGGAAGACCTAGGACATGCTGGAGAGATTATATCTCTCAGCTGGCCTGGGAATGCCTTGGAGTCCTCCCATATGAGCTGGAAGAGGTGGCTGGGGAAAGGGACGCCTGGTCTTCTTTGCTTAAGTTGTTACTCCCGCGACCCAGATAAGGGAAGATGATGGATGGATGTTTTTATAGAATGGTTAAAAAAGTTGACTATTTTCCATTGACCAGTCAAGACATATTTGGAGTCTCAAGTCTGCTTCTTTCACTTAGAACTGGATCTGGGAGGTTATCACTGTTACCCAACACTAACACTCAATAGACACCCAAATAGCCAAAGCATTTCCATTACAAACACAAATCAGAAAATCTTTGGGGCAGTAAGGAAAATGTAAACAAAAATGCAGTGTTTCTTATATTTACTTTGACTTTATTTTATTGTCATTCATTTTGCTGCACGCACACTTTTGTAGATTTGTGTAGGCATGTGCTATGTAGCACCTTAGTCCTGAGAAACATTGTTTCATTTCACTGCATACTGCACATATTGTGTGTTGCTGAAATGACAATAAAAACACTTCGACTTGAACCCAAGATATGTAAAGCTTTGTCTGGTCAACTTAATTTAATTTGTTAATATGCTAATTCCTGCATTTCAGATCTGTAACACATTCCAAAAAGGTTGGGACAGTATAGCATTAACCACTTTGTTGTGTTGCCATTTCTTCTCACAACACTTAACAGACATATTGGCTCTGAGGATACCAAATGATGACATGTTTCAGGTGTTTTTTTGTCCCATTTCCCCAAACAGTACAGGATTGTCATTGTCACATTTTTCATTTCAAAATCTCTGCTGGGGACAGGTCAGAAGTGCAGGCAGGCCAGTCCAGTACCCATAACCATACAGTCATGCCTTCATAATGTGTGCAGCATGCGGTTTTGCATACTTTTCAGAAGAATACATTATCTTTGCTAAGTCACACTGGCTTGTTGAGCTGTTGCTGAGAACAGTCTGGGTGGTACTTTTTGTCTTTGATGTTGAGTATACTGTTTATCCAAAAAATATCTGGAACACTGATTAGTCTAACCACAATACAGATTTCCAGATCCATCCCTGATGCATTCGAGCCCAGAGAAGTCAAAGCTGCCTCTGGACATGGTAACATAAGAGGTCTTTTTTGCACAGTAGTTTTATGTATCATTTGTGTATGTAACTCTGTATTGTAGTGCTCGTCAAGGGTTTGCCAATGTGGGTATTTCAGCTATTGGTGAATGATGGTTCTGAGATCAGGAATGTTAGCTTAGGTTAATAAAATTCCTCCAGATTCCTTAAATCATTTAATGATATAATGCACTGTGGAGAAACAAATATACAAAAACGTTCTGTCCTTTGCCCATCTTTGGTCCAGAAAAACTCAGTCTTTTGTAGGTTTTGTCTGCTTTTGCACCAAATCAATCATTACCATCACTTGTTGATCACGTGTTTGAAATAACTTTTCTTTCTTTTTTTTTTTTTTTTTACCTCATAAGCCCTAAACTGCCCCTGGCCCATTTTTATGTATTAAGGACCTAACATGCAGGAATTGATGTATATCAACAAATGAAATGAAGTCAGCCAGACATAACATGATATATCTTGGCTTCATATTGTCTGCAATAAAATAAATGTAAAAAAAAATCTAAGAACCTCCCTTTAATTGTTCCATTTTCAATATCGTCCCATTTCCCCTTGATTTGGGTTTGTACATTATTTCTCTGAAATCACATCATGGTCTGATGTGGTCATGCATTTTCTGATCTGATTCTATTCATATTTCCCCTTATTTAGGTGATTATTGAGTTCTTGTGTTTGGTAGCAACATTAGCTTCATAGCTCCAATTCTAAACTAAATAATCAACATTTGGCCTTCAAAAATGGCTGATCAGCTACATCAGGTTAAAAGGAAAAACTTTTGCAAAGTCCTGCAAGTTTTTGTGAACCATGTAATGCACATTGGAATGAAACCTGAGAAATATTTATTAATTGTCCAGAAGTACTGTAACCCATTTTCAGTGAAGGGTGGATTGTGTGTCTGAGAAGAGTGAAGGTCAGTAACTAGTTGCAGGAAAAGTTCAGCTTTTGCAAACATGCATAATGAGGTTTTTTTTAGCAGGTGGGAGGAGGTGCAGAGCAGGGAGTGGATTGGAGCAGAGGAACAAGGTGTTGCACTTACAACAGTGCTTCACTCACAAGCCTTCCTCTGCCTGTGCTGGATGTGTGTGTATCTGTGTTTATATGCTGCAACCTGAAGCCTCTGGCGTTTCCCTGATATTTCAGACACACACTGCTTCTGTATACCTCTGAGTAAACTTAGCTATGGCTATCTTAGCTATCTCCGGTTTGAAAGTTTATCAGGAATATAAGTGACGTCAACTCAAAACAAAGATCTCCACATGTGATATAAATGAGCACTGTGCAGTGATGTTTTTTGAAAAGATAGACATACCTTGTTCTTGTCTTGCACAACAAGGACTTTTCCATTAGACTCATTTACAACAGCACCTTAAAAAAAAAAACCATCAGAGATTAAACACTATATATACACACACACAGCTACTCTAATCATTTATAACATTATTGACCTGTCTGCAACCTGTTGGAAGGTTGAAAATGTTTTAAAGAACAAATTTAATTCAACATAATGAGCATTTGTGTTGTTTGGTCACAATTGGCCAATTATTCACACTATACCTCTGCAAAACACTTAGGTTCCAGTTAGTGATAGTATGCTGCTGACAGTGCCAGTGGTAGGCATTTTGGAGGTCAAAGTCTACAAACTTTAAATTCACAATTGATCTATTTGCGTGACCTATGTGGGCGACTGTAGGACTATGTCATAGCACAAAATATATATATATATATATATATATATATATATATATATATATATATATATATATATATATATATA
>BRDA01006265.1:18289-31433 GCA_036984385.1 Crenuchus spilurus
TGCAAATAAGTATTTGAACACCTGCCAATCAGCAAACATTCTGGCCCTCAAAGACCTGTTAGTCCGCCTCCAAAAAGTCCACCTCCACTCCACTTATTATTCTAAATTAGAAGCACCTATTTGAGGTTGATAGCTGCATAAAGACACCTGCCCACCCCACACAATCAGTAAAACTTCCAACTACTAACATGGCTAAGACCAAAGAGCTGTCCAAAGACACCAGAGACAAGGTTGTAAACCTTCTCAAGGCTGGAAAGGGCTACGGGGCAATTGCCAAGCAGCTTGGTGAAAAAAGATCAACTGTTGGAGCAATTATTAGAAAAAGAAGAAGCTAAACATGACTGTCAATCTCCCTCTGACTGGGGCTCCATGCAAGATCTCACCTGGTGGTGTATCAATGATCCTAAGAAAGGTGAAGAATCAGCCCAGAACTACACGGGAGGAGCTAGTCAATGACCTGAAGAGAGCTTCCAAGGTTACTGTGGCTAAAACACTAAGACGTCATGGTTTAAAGTCATGCATAGCAAGGAAGGTTCCCCTGCTTAAATCAGCATACGTCCAGGCCCATCTTAAGTTTGCCCATGACCATTTGGATGATCCAGAGGAGACATAGGAGAAAGTGCTGTGGTCAGATGAAACTAAAATAGAACTTTTTTGTCTTAATTCCACTCGCCGTGTTTGGAGGATGAAGAATGATGAGTACCATCCCTACTGTGAAGCATTGGGGTGGAAACATCATGTTTTGGGGGTGTTTTTCTGCACATGGGACAGGACAACTGCACTGTATTAAGGAGAGGATGACCGGGGCCATGTATTGCGAGATTTTGGGGAACAATCTCCTTCCCTCAGTTAGAGCATTGAAGATGGGTCGTGGCTGGGTCTTCCAACATGACAATGACCCAAAGCACACAGCCAGGATAACCAAGGAGTGGCTCTGTAAGGAGCATATCAAGGTTCTGGAGTGGCCTAGCCAGTCTCCAGACCTAAACCCTATAGAAAATCTTTGGAGGGAGCTCAAACTCTGTGTTTCTCAGCGACAGCCCAGAAACCTGGCTGATGTGGAGAAGATCTGTGTGGAGGAATGGGCCACAATCCCTGCTGTAGTGTGTGCAAACCTGGTGAAAAACTACAGAAAACATTTGACCTCTGTAAAGGCTACTGTACCAAATATTAACCTTGATTTTCACAGGTGTTCAAATACTTATTTGCAGCAGTAACACACAAGTAAATTATTTAAAAAATCATACATTGTGATTTCTGGATGTTTTCTTTTAGATTATGTCTCTCACAGTGAACAGGCACCTAAGATGAACATTTCAGACCCCTCCATGATTTCTAAGTGGGAGAACTTGCAAATTCACAGGGTGTTCAAATACTTATTTTCCTCACTTTACAAATATATATATATATATATATATATATATATATATATATATATATATATATATATATATATATATATATATATATATATATATATATATATATTTGTATTTGTATAGCTTGTTGTAATTAGCGGCACAACAAATGTAGTCAAAATGCCACTTTGGCAGAATAAAAAAGCTGAAAAAAGTTGTGTGTCTGTATTTATTCCAGTTATTTCAATATAAAAAAATATTATCATTATTAATGAATAATGGTTAGGATTTTTTAAAAGTTTGGCGCATAAGTAATTATAATAGGAACTACAAATAAATATGAATGAAGCACAGACATGACAATTACAATTATAGTACCTTAATACAGTAATATGTTATTTATTATAAATGATCTTTATTTCAGAGAATTCAATAAAGAAGCAGTCTTTGCCATGAATGCCACTGAAACACATCGTCATAGTGTAAATACAGCAAAAAGCAATAAAATAGTTCACTCTGGAAAGTGCTTTCCTCTAGTACACACACACACACACACACAACACTGAACTCATAAGTAGTTCAGAAGTGAAGTAGCTACCACAGCAGCTGCAGTCTGGTTTAGAGAGGATACACACAGAGCATTCAGCAGACACACCCAGTGTGCTGGACTGTCCGAGCATTTAGCAGAACACAGCCATGCTTAAAGCAAGGTTTAAAGCATTATTTCAGTTTGTTCCTGTTGCTACGCAACTGGAAAGACAACTGTGGTAGGAAAAAAAGTTCTGCACAGGTACATTTTTTCATCTCCCAAGGTACAATGTGAATGTACCCATAAAACGTTCATCCTTTGCCCCATTCAGATTGGATTAATGGGGTCCTGGGGTAATTTCTTCTTCTACAGGAGTTCTGTTATTTTATTTACCTCTTGATGTGGCATGTCAGAGAGAAAAACATCTGAAAAAATACAGGCTGCAATACCTACAGCTCATCTGATTATACTAGTCTCATCTGTAAGCAAACCTCTCAAGTTCCAGGTAGATGTCATCTCGTGTTGAAAACATTTTTGGCTGCTGCTACTTGGTTTTAATGAGCAGAATCCCAAAACATTCACAAATCAAAACACATTAAAGCTTAAGGTCACTTAATAATCTACTTAAGTCTGGATGGAAGATCTACCACTCCATACTGTCAGTGTCATCTTTGTGAAGTGAAGTTTACTATACTGACTGGTTGCTGCTGATGATAAACTGCATATACTGTAGATCCTACTTACCCAAAGATCTGATCTAAAAATCCTGACAATATTGCTGTTACAGTTTGTAGCCTGTTAACAGTTAGCTGACTGGGAGATTCGGTCACTGAAATCTTAATCATCTAAGTCACTACAATCATGAACTTAATTGCATCCTGTATCCTCCTTCTGTATATGTGCTGCAGAGGCTGATATCTCAAATGAAAAAGTGTATTTCCTGAAGAAAAACGCAGAATGGTTGTGCAGCTAAAGTGTTTCCCACTGCCAGGCAGTTACTAAGCTGTTGCAATAGTGTAACTAAGTGATTACTAGGCTGTTGCTATATAGTTGTAAGTGGTTGCTAGTATGTTGCTACATTGTTGCTAAGTGGTTGCCAGGCTGTTGCTAAGTGCCTGCTATGTGGTTGCTAGGCTGTTGCTTTATGGTTACCAGGCTGTTGTAATATGGTTGCCAACCTGTTGCTAAGTGGTTGTTATGTGGTTGCTAGGTTGTTGCTATATGGTTACCAGACTGTTGCTATGTGGTTGCTATGATGTGTCAGGTGGTTTGCCTGGTCATTGCTGGGGTACCCAATGTGGTTGGTTAGGTGTTAAAGTGCATTTGTATCACCGTTGCATTTGAAGGGTGCCAAAATTGACAAAATAAAATGTCGCTACGCAGAAACTGTATAATCAAAAAGCCATATACAAGACCACAATCGCACAATCAGAGCAAACACAAGTTAGTGCTATTTCAATATCTTGAAAACTGCAAGAAAAAATATGCTCCAAAAATAATAATAGAAACAACAAGAACAAGACTATAAATCAGAACAATATAGCTGAACACTGCCTTGCAAGAACTGCTAAACCATGGTTTGACTTGCAAAAACTGTATATTTCAGCCTTTAATGCACTGCCATTATTTAGTCAACACTGTAACTACAGGAGCTGTACAGTTTGGGCACCTTTGGTAAAAATGTCTGTTGCTGTGAACAGCATAGTGAGATGTGACTCACATCTTCAACATTTTTGGCATGAATACTTTTTTTTCCAGTTTCATAATAACAAAAAGGGCGCAAAGTAGATATCATATTCAAAGTTTGGGCACCCTCAGTCATCAGTACTTAGTGAGACCCCTTTGGTAAGTATTACAGCATATAAACAGCACAGCAAGTATCTTGTCTGGGGACTATTTCCCATTCTTTTTTACAAAAGGCTTCTATTTCTGACTGTTACAGTTATGTTTAGGTCACGGGACTGTGAGGGCCATGGCTAAACTTTCAACTTGTGTGCATGTTTTGTTCCCCCCATGTAGTCCATTGTGGATACTCAGATGTGTATAAGATCATTATACTTTTGTAGAGGCCATCCTCTTTTCAGCTACAGCTTATTACAGATGGTCTATATGTGCTTCATTTTTTTTTCAATTGAACCTGTTCTTCTATCTTCCATTCATACCGTGTGCCACTGGCTGCAACACAAACCCAAATCATGATGGATCCATCCCTGACAGTCGGAGGTGGTGTTGTCATGAAATTCTGCATCCTTTTTCTCACTTTATGTGGCCTGATTTTGATGGTACTTTACTGCTTGACAATTTGCTATCTTAGAGCATTCTCCTGCTTTGTGGTCATCGATTATTAAGGTTTGAGTATTTAAATAGCTTTGAAATGTCCATCACCTGGCCTTTTTCCTACAGATGACTGTGAATACACTATAACCCTAACAAGCTAATTTAGGTTTATCTGCTCAAATCTCAAATAAGCTCAAATCTATCAGAGTGCCCAAACTTCTGCAAGGTGCTCCTTTGTTTTTTTTTTACAATACTAAAATAATACAGCAGTCTTGCTTAATCAGTTGAAAAGATTGTTTAATTTTTAACTGCTTGTCTTTTGAAGGTCAGTTCATCTTCTACTCATTATATTCTGCATGACACTGTATGCTTGGAATGAGCTGTACTAGAAGTGAATTCCACCAGCTTGGACAATAAAGAATCTGACATTTTTGTTGTTTTTAGATAAGATATTCCTTTATTAATCCAGCAACGGAGACATTTTGTTAGCAATATTAGCTTTGCAGCCCATGATCTAAAGCGAAAAGACTAAATTTAAGCTCCAAACATATTTTTGCTGATCAATTGCATCTGGCATAAGTAGAAAAATATGTACCATATGAACCATTCCCTTAAGGCAGCTTTACCACACGAGTATTTACTCGACTGTTATAGACATGATATACATGGATAATATCCACAACCTACTTCAGTGAGACAGGTCTGCAGTTCATCAGCCAGGATATGTTTGGAGTCTAAATTTTGTATCTTTAGTTTAAAACCCCTCTTTGGTGCATCAAAACACATCACCAAACATTCTCTCAACTCAGACAAACCACATCCAGGTACTACGGTCTCACAGACAGTGGTTGATGGTACAATATTTTATTTACCTCTAAAAAATATGATTTTTGAGTGAATGACACCTTAATGCACTGCTGTGTGACATCAATACTAGACTGGTAAACTAATGCCATTACAGAGGATATGCCACACCACCCTGATGAAACGGATGAAACTGATCTGTAAATATGATGACATTCTCAGCGCGTCAGCTTTGGAAAATGAAAGTTCCCTTCCTATCTTGGACTGGACTTGTCCGTCTTGTCCCATAAACACAGCATCCTCACAGAGACATGTTCCAACATGCCCCTCAACACCATCTTTCTCTCTCATTCTCTCTCTCACACACAAACACGCACTTCAGTGGCCCCTGCTGCTGAAAACTGGAAATGACGGTGTTTGCTAAACTGGAAAAAAGTCAAGAGTGTAGGCGTCTAGTTTCTGCATAGACATTTGTATTCATTCATTTAACTCTATCTACAGGGTTTCCTATACACAAGGCCTATAAACATATGCCACACCCTTATCAGCTATACACAAATGTATATCATGACAGTATTGTACTTTAATACAGAACTAATACTGTTTTCACATGTTTATGTATTTTTTATTTATGAATTTGTGTAAGGTAATGTCAAATAATCTCAAATACACGGTCAACTGAGGCCTTGTCCACACGTAGCCGGATATTTCAATAAACTCATATATTTTTATGCGTTTGGGCCTTTTGTCCACATGCAAACGCAGTTTTACACCACCAAAAACAAATGACTATGAAACTCCGGCCAAAGTAGAGATTTTGGAAAACTCAGTTTTTGCATTTGCGTGTGTACTAGGGCTGCGAATCTTTGGGAATTCTTGGGGTCAGGAATCGATTTTTTTCCGATTCTTTCAAATACGAACGAAATACTTTACCGTTGCAATCTCTGCAAATCGCAAGAGTGACGTCAAGCCCTTTCTTACCCGGCCGGGTTGACAGTAAAATCCAAAGTGTTTCCAAATGGTTGCTTTCAAAGACCGCGGCTTGGCTTGCCTAGCCGATGCTACTTCCTTGTTTTGCCTAGCACTACGGTGGCTGAAAAGGCACATACGCACCTGCAAAAAAAATCGATTTTTTGAAAACGAGAATCAATTCTGAATCGTTCAATGTTAGAAACGCGATTCGCGCTCGAAGCGATTTTTTCCTGCACCCCTAGTGTGTACGTATGAAAACAGTGTTTTAGAGTCCAGAACATCATGTCATATGCGCGACCACTGTAATTGACTGCCTTGCTCTGGAAGGATGAACGCCAACAGAGAAGTTTTCATTTTTATGTTAATTCAAACACTCTTTGCGTGTTTGTTTTTACAAGTTCAGCTTCTCCAATATGTGGAGGAGCAAAGGAGAAGTTTTTGTTACTTACTTTTCTGTTTTGAAGGATTCTGATTGGCTGACATGTGCCATCTATGCGCTTGGTGTCTTTATGACAACACTCTACGGCGTATTTATGTGGATTCATGTGGATGAAAACTTTTCTTAAAACGATCTCGTGTGTATGATATTATTTTTGAAAACGATTTAGGGGAGATATTCGTTTTTATAAATACCCGGCTACGTGTGGACTGGGCCTGAGAGTATCACTTAACCAGCTATATATCTAAACTGAAGTAGTGGATATACTGTGACTAGGTGTTAGCAAACTTAGTCTAGCTTTAAAAAGGAATACAGCAGTGCGTTCTGATTCTTCTGCATTGCAGTGAAAAACTATTTAAATTGATTGATCGTGTTATCATGTGGACAGGAGTTAAAAACACACAGAAAAATCTGGACTGGGCTAGAATCCCAATTCTGAACTAACATGGAGCCAAACTCTCCGTCACTCCTGGTCAGAATCTGAGGTGGAAACTCTACCAATGAGGTCACATTACTGACACCAGTAACTTTTTAAAGCATGGCATGCTAAATTAAAATCTATTAGGTTTATATTTGATGTGAATTACACCATGAATCTAATCTAAATGGGTAATAGTGACTAATGACTGATATTATTGATTATCATTTTTTTTATATATCACCCTGGTTAAACAAAGTTAGAAAAAGAGACAGCGGCATAACCACAGTACTAATGCACTCGAGGCAAGTTTATATTTTGAGCGTCATGTTTTTGCCACTTCCTATGAGTGCAGCAGAGGCGCATGTGCACAGCACATTTCCGTTGGTTTATGTGGTGCTTTATCTTATCCTTTTATTTTGCTTTCCTGCTCCCTTCTCTGCACTTGGAATTCATCTGAAAGCGCTAGCTTCCAGGTTTTTAACTCAGACAGGGCTGTGTCTGAGGGTGTTTGGCTCCACCCTCTGGCTCAGGCTGTTCCCGCAACAAAGTGATGGGATGTTTGCATAAAACTGCTATGGTGGAGTAACATTTCTTCAAACATATTACTTAGGTGAGCTGAATGTAGTTCGATTTATCACATCAAAAGAATATCGCAAACACTCCTCACCTGCCACTCCAACCTGATGTGTAGCATATCCAGGCAGGCGGCTCTCTCCTGACCCCATCCACAGACTGAGCACGGCTGTGTGGCCAAGTGCATGGTGAAAGGTGAAGCCCTGAAGTGCAGCAGCCTCTGCTAGGCGACACTGATTCAGTGGCACATACAGCCACACTGCTGTCCTCCCATCAGAGCGCCACTGAGACAGAGAGTCTAACACATACAGTACAGTCAGTCAGTCATTTAAACTATAGTGAGATACAAGCATAAGACATGAATACAGTATAGACAGAGCAACAACACAGACACAACACGCACAGCATTACGTACATCACAGTTTTAGGAACATATTTTAAAGCTAGAAAAGCCCCATCCATCCATCCATCATCACATCCGCTTTAGAAAAGCCCCGTTAATTACAATACACTTAATACAACAATATTGTCAATAGTGTAGTATTCTTATAGAAATATGCTCCAAATACCTTTTCTTAGACCGTCATTTATGATGCTAAGGTGAAGCCTGTATTTTTGCATTTGTCCTTTACTGATGAAGCTCTCTAAAAAGGTATATAATACACTGCTCAAAATAATTAAAGGGAACACTAAAATAACACATCCTAGATCTCAATGAATAAAATATTCCAGTTGAAAATCTTTATTTATTACATAGTGGAATGTGTTGAGAACAAAATAACACAAAAATGGTCAATGTAAATCAAAATTATTACCCCTTGGAGGTCTGGATTTGGAATCATACTCAAAATCTCATACCACCCTCATGGAGTCTGTTTCTGACAGTTTGAGCAGAAACATGGATATTAGTGGTCTGCTGGAGGTCATTTTACAGGGCTCTGACTCTGCTCCTCCTGTTCCTCCTTGCACCTCATTTCTACCTGTTGTCTGTTCCATTTGCACAACAGCAGGTAAAATTGATGCACAGTCAGTGTTGCTTCCTAACTGGCAGGTTGGTTTCACAGAAGTGTGGCTGACTTGGAGTTACATTGTGTTGTTTAAGTGTTCCCTTTATTTTTTTGAGAAGTGTATATTCATTACATTTGTATTAGCTCATATTTCATCATGGGGAATGGTTCACTCAAAATTCTTATTTATACAACATTTCATCACAAAAACAGCTGTTACATCTAGGAATAATGTGCAAATATGATTTCTGGGTGAACAATTCCTTTATCAAAGTAAAAGAAAGTGCTGTTATTATTAATATTAATATTGTCCTAGTTTACAGTGAGGAAAATAAGTATTTGAACACCCTGCAAATTTGCAAGTTCTCCCACTTAGAAATCATGGAGGGGTCTGAAATTTTCATCTTATTAATTGTTTTACTCTTTTTTAAAAACTTTCATACTGCTGTCACTTTTTGCTGCTGAGTATCCAAATGTCCCCATTGTGGGACAAATAAAGGCTTATCTTATCTTATAAAAATCTATTCTTACTTGTTTTCTTTACACTGCGGTGTGAATAAGCTGCAGCTCTTTGGTTGTTGTTTTTTTTACATTTTATTTAATTTAAATTCTCTAAATATTTCATTTGGAATTTGGGAGAAATGTCAGTATTTTATAAACTAAAACAGGACACTAAGCACAGTAAACAGTAAAGCAGAGAGACTGCTCATTGTGCTCTCCGTGTTTGTGACTTTACTAGGAATCACTGACTTCACAATTCATAGTAAACCCGAAGTAAAATCAATGGGTCAGTACCACCAAGGACAGAAATAATGAAATATGGTTTGAAAACAGACGTTCAGCGTTACGGTCATGTACGAGTTATATTACGTTTATTTGTTATTTATGTACCTCTCAGCACGGAGCTGAAAGTAACCTCACTGATCTGAGCGGGCAGCTCTCGAACCGTCACGCCGCCGAAGCGGTCTGTCTCCCCGCGCAGGAGAGCACTGTAAGCCCGAGGCTCTGGACCAGGGCCTCCGGAGACCCGGCGGAGACACCGCACAATAAACGACCTGCGAAAGCCCTGTGTGGACCGGAAGATCAGGCACGGCCGCAGTAACGCTGAACTGAACACCGCCATGGAGACCCGCACACTGACAACATTACAACTCGCCTTGTCACAACCAAAACCCGTAAATCTTATAGTATATGCGCAGAATTTTCAACATGCGGTTCAATAACCTGGTAAATAAATATGTACTGTTTATGTGTACTATATAATTTACTTTGTATCTGTAGTGTAAAATCTGATCTAAGAGAGAATAGAAGTGGCTAATGTTAGTGTTAATCTAACCCTTCTTATACAAAGCTGTGTAAACATGTTTTCTTCAGTTTCACATTATATGCACTGGAACATCCCTGATATGTATAAAACAGTCTAAAGGGTTTTAAATAATGCAGAACTGTGAATCGGACACTATTCTAAGATATAACATGTTTATACATACAAAGGATATAAGAGTCTACTGTGAAAAAGTCGTGTGATATTTAATAGGTTCAGCTTTTTGGTAGTTTACGGTAAAAGTGGGCGGAGTTTGCCTTTAACCCGGAGGTTTGTAATTGCTGTAGGAGCAGCATGAGGATAGAGAGCTGTACACTGTTATTGTCACTCAGAGAGTTTAACTAATTAAAACTGATATTTTTATTTAGATTATACATCGTAGAAAGAGGAGGAAATGTCTTCAAAGAAAGCTAAATCGAAAGGGAGGAAAACGCAGGAAGGAGAGAACGTCAGTAAAGAGATTTCAACAGATGGAGATGTTTCAGACTGTGTGTCTGTGACTGAGTTTGTAGAGAAAGGTGGGTAAAGAGTTCATAGAGCATTATTAACCAGGTAAATGATGTTAATGATGGACAGATCTGAATTTTGGGTTAAGAAAAGACTTGTAGGCTGTCATTTGTGCAGTAATTTGTTTATTTTGTAGTTTATGAGCTGACTTATATTAATTTGTACTGATATAGTGATTGAATAGTAAAGCCCCTGGTCATCTATGACAGTATCTCACTCTCACAGTGACTGGATGGAGATGTTTCTCCTCAATAATGTTTATTTACAGCTCTAGAAAAAAATAGTGACCACTGCAGATGATCAGTTTCTCTGGTTGTACTATTTATAGGTCTGTGTTTGAGTAAAATGAACATTTTCATAATTCTACAGACTATTTGTAACATTTCTGGTGATTGAGGATCTGGTCTTGTGACTGGAAGGTTGCTGGTTCGATCCCTGGAAGGCCATGACTGAAGTGCCCTTGAGCAAGACACATAAACCCTAACTGCTTCCCATGTGCCATGGATAGGGCTGCCCACCACTTCAGGCACATGTTCTCACAGCCTAGTGTGTTCAGTAGTGTGTGTGTTTCACTGCACAGATGTGTTAAATGCAGAGGTCAAATTCTGTTGTGTGCAAATCACATTAACAAAAAGTTAAATCTAATCTAATAAATTTTTGACATGATCTCCCTCCTTTTCAGTATACTTCATCCATCTACAGCAAGCTTTCATATTCCTTCATTTAAACATGTTTTGGCTGAGATGTGAGCCATGAATGCACCGCTGTATTCACCTCTTCATCAGACCTGAGTCTCCATCCTCTTACAGCTTCTTTCAGGGTATAAAACAGGTGACAGTCTGATGAGGTGAGATCAGGACTACAGGGAGCTTTAACAGCTCAGAATGAAGTTTTTCTAGAGTGTCAACAGTATGGGCAGAGGTGTGCATACTTGCTTCATTGTGCAACAACACAACAGCCTTGAATAGCAGTCCTCTATGTTTAGTTTGAGTTTTAGGCCTCAGTTCTTCAGTGAGTGTTTGTAACATTGTAATAATTACTGATGATTGTTGAACCTTTTCCTGATCATGTTTCAGTATTGATCCTTGACAATTCCAGAAAACTGTATCAATTTTCCAGCTGATGGCTGACCTTTTAACTTTTTTTTGGTGAACAATTGAGGATACTCTGCTGTTTACTCTCAGACTCGTAGTGATTAATCCACGTCTCATCACCACCTTCCATACAGTATCACTCCAATTGTTGTTTTACACTTTCTCCAGACTGTGTACATAATCTCTGATAAACATCAGCACCAGACATGTCTTCAGACCACAAAAAACAAATCACTGCACACTGCACTTCTTTCATGCAAATTGTAAATGGAGCAGCCATTTTTGTTGCACTGCAGCTATAAATGAACTGATGTAACACATTCAAACCTGCACAGCAGTTACTGTTCGGACAGCGACCTAGTACAGAAAGGGTATTCCTGCAATGTCCTGACTCTTGGGAGGGGACAGACAAGCACAGGCCTCCTCCGACACCAGTGACGTCAAATCCCCCCCTTTTTTTATACTGCTGGCGATACATTGCCACCGGGCAGCGAGCACGCTCAGAAGAAGGTACAGATCCCCAGTTCTGATGGATCGGCCAGCAGACACCCGAGTCACTCAACATTGTTAATAGCGATAGCGAGAGTGTGCCATCCCGAACAGAGAGCATGGACAGTTTTGCTCTCTTGGGTTGTTGTCAAGCAGCATGATTGGGATTCAAACTCGCGATCCTCAGACTATAAAGTGTAGATCATTTTTGACCCTCTTAAAATTGTTTCATATAAGAAAACAAGTTTATATTGATTTTTAAAGAACACAATGTTAATGTTTTAACAGTGGAGTTAATACATTACATAAGTGAGTATTTAGTGAACTAAGCCTGACTTATGATGCTCTGCACCAGTCTTTCACATCACTGTTGTCACTGAAGCAGCATTTAAGTTGGTTTCACTTCACATGCTTTTTTATTTTTTTGCAGTTGACCATGTGTAACTGAAAATAAAACAGTAGCCTATTCTCACAGTGATAGACATCATGTAAGCTATTTTCCACCCGTAATGGAATCCATTGTTACTACATTTGATGGAGCTACATTAAGCAGAAATATTAGCGATCAAAATATGAGAATATTCTTATTATTTTTAGTGTTTATGTTTGACTTGATGTTATACAGGAGAAGAGAAAGCTCCCAGACGATGCAGGTCATATCTGGCTCAGCTCAGTTTAAACACAATGAAGAGTTTGAACGCCTGCATTGGACGACCTGTTCTCATCACCAGTGTTACAGGACAGCAGGAGGTGAGGATACTGTTTAACCCTTTGACTACAGTGGGTCAGTATTAAATGTGTATTAGTTTCATTACAGTTACTAGCTGAGTCATTTCTGAGGTTGTAAATGGCTGCTACAATCCTCAGGTGGTTGCTGAGGTGTTGTTAGACGGTCGCTATTATGTACCAGGTGATTGCACAGTTGTTGCTATGGTATCATACTGGTTGCAGTGGTTGGTCGCTGGGTTTTTCCTACTTACCCCACATGTGGTAAATTAGCCAAAACATGGTTATTTATTTTACATTTTTAAGTTCCCAGGCTAATTTAGTCACACAAATCCCCCAAATACTTTCAATGATTAAAAAAAAATCACCAAATCTTCTCTCAATCCAATCAAACTGCGCTCAGATCTTAAATAAGGTTGAAGAGACTTGTGTGCTTTTTCTAATGTCGACACTGGTTGATGACCACACTGATGTACAGTACCAGTCAAAAGTTTGACATTCTCATTCAGTGTTTCCCTTTTTATTTGTCCTACACTGTAAATAAACACTGAAGTCCTCCAGACTGTGAGTGAACACATAATGAATCATGTAGTAAACTTAAAAGTGTTAAACAAACCAAAACAT
>BRDA01006267.1:0-10145 GCA_036984385.1 Crenuchus spilurus
CATCATGAAAAATCAACATTCAGTGTTATTAGCAGTAAAGCAACATAACACTTAAAGTTGTAAGAACCGTGCTGCAGCCCACAGTTCCAGGTCCCCTTGGATGGGGAGTGTGATCGCTCTTTGTCTGGAACCTCCTCTTCGACCTTACCATGAAGGGTGGCCCTACCAGGAGCATAGCTCCAGATGGTATCGCTCTTAGATTCAAAGGTTCTCTCAAGCTTCTCCACCACGGCAAGGTAGCGATATCAGGAGAAGATCAAGAAGTTTCTTGTTCTTATACTTAATCTGATTGTGGGAGACTGACATGTAACATTCATTATTTCTTTATTACAAAAGATATCAAGTGAGAAAATTCATAGTTCATTTCTCCACATTTAATTTCTCACATCTCACTGGAACTACATGTATGTTCATACACATCTAGTGCCACCCTGCTGAGAAACACTTAGTAATTAGTAATCCATCAATTAATAGGACTTAAATGGCAGTTGGCTTAATGGGTACCATTTCACAGAGAATACATTTAGATTATTATTAGAGAACCATCAGACAGTCCAGGATAAATGGGCATTTTGATATCCAGTCATCAGATGGCTTTAGACACCATTAAAAACCATCAGGAAAACTGTGTTGTTTAAGAGCTGAGCAGACACCCCCGTCCTGATATTAACTGAAGTGTGAGAGATGAATTATTATAATTATGAATAACTAACAGTATAAATTCACAACTGGATTAAAGAACAGTAGTGTCTGCTGTAATCTGTCCAGTGTTTTGGTTGCTCTCTGCAGTCTTAGATGGTGTTTCTTCAGCTTCATCAGCTACAGTCTCTGTGGTCTGGCAGTCAGCTGGTGTATTACCGTCATCCCCACTGGAGGGCGCCATCAGAGTCCCCTGCCGAGCAGGAATTTGAGACTTAGACTTGAGGAACCCAACCTAGGTGAGAATCCAATACATGCAAAAACTAGTCAATAATCTAATCGAAACATCAGCCCAATGTGAGCTACAGTTTAAAGTGAAAGTTCAGGTAGAATTTACACCATATGTACCATATCATCCCCATATGATCACTTCTTTAGTTTATACTGGAGTTATGAGGAGAATGTAGCTGATTTATTCTGTTTGAATGGATTTTTGATCTTCAGTAACAATAGAAAGAACATGTTTAGTTACTAATTAACATCTCAGACAGACACACTGGACTCAGCTGGTCCAAGAACAGGACAAGTTCAAATGAGGTTGAGACAAGGATGAGACCAAGACCGCTCATCAATGGTGTCCAGACTGAGACTTAATGATGAACTTCTAAATCATTACACTTCAAAATGGACAAAAAAATCTGGCTTTAGCATGGATGCTAATGTATTTTTATAATGCTGTAATGTACTGTAGTCCATGTTTATAAATGACAGGGTATCACACAGTATCAGAAACCACATAATCAATACTCAACACTGAATCAAGGCCTGTTGTTAGCATCATGCTAATTGGTGGGGTATATGCTTTGATTTATGCTTTAAGGGGCTGGTAATTATTCACAACCACTGACCTCAGTCTGCTAGACACTCACCTTGTACAGGACATAGAAGAGTATTACCATGGATATTATTCCAAAGAAGACAGAAAGAGATGCAATCAGTGCTGTCTGAGCCTTAGATGGAAACTCTACCTCCGTCATAATCTGAGAGCGAGACAGAGAGAGAGATAGACAAAGAGATACATACACAAACATGAACAACTTAAAAACAACGGATATTTCCAAGCTCCACATAAATGTTCATCTGGAGCGACTAAGATTGAAAACCCTTTGCAGAATGTTTTACAGAATCTGATTATTAATAAATATATGACTCTGAATTCCTAAATTAGGACTCTAAATTGTAATGTGTATTAGAATTACCGAGAGCTTCAAGGCTTCTTCATTAAGGTACTGAACGTAATGCTGATCATCAAACGATACAAATCCCCAACTCACTACAGGTACATGTATGCCACTCTCCTGCGCAAAAGACAAAAACAACACTTCAAAGATCACAGAGTCAGTGGTGTGATAGCAAATACCTCATGGATAGTGATGTGATAGTAAAGATCCTGTATCAGTGGTGTGATAATATAAATTTCATGGTTAGTGGTGTGATAGAAAATATATCATGGTAAGTGGTGTGAAATACCTCATGGTTAGTGGTGTGACAGTAAATATTTCATGACCAGTGGTGTGATAGTAAAGATCCTGCAGTCAGTGGTGTGATAATATAAATTTCATGGTTAGTGGTGTGATATAAAATATATCATGGTAAGTGGTGTGAAATACCTCATGGTTAGTGGTGTGACAGTAAATATTTCATGACCAGTGGTGTGATAATATAGATCTCATGGTCAATGGTGTGATAGTAAAGATCTCATGGTCAGTGGTATGATAGTATAGATCTCATGATCAGTGGTGTGATAATAAATACAACATGGTCAGTGGTGTGATAATATAGATCTCATGGTCAGTGGTGTGATAATAAATACATCATGGTCAATGGTCTGATAATATAGATCTCTTGGTCAATGGTGTGAGAGTAAAGATCTCATGGTCAGTGGTATGATAATAAATACATCATGGTCATTGGTGTGATAATATAGATCTCATGGTCAATGGTATGACAGTAAAGAGCTCGTGGTCAGTGGTGTGATAATAATGATCTTGTGGTTAGTGGTGTGAGAGTAAATATCTCATGGTCAGTGGCGTTATAGTAAATCAGGATCTGCTGACTGAGTTTACCTTTTTCTTGCTCTTAACATGACCAGAAAACTGGATGTTGATTGGCTGGTTGGTGGTTAATATTTCAATGTCACATCTGTAAACCTGACAGCTAGAGCCATTACAGTGCTGTCAACAAGAAAAATCAAGTGAGTCACCAGAATAACACATATCTGAAACCATGGCAAAATGCTTTTATAATACTTTTAAACCTGCTCATTCATTGTTTCTTCTAAAATCAAGGGTATTAAAAAGAGTTTATGCTGCTGTTGTTGGAGTAACTGTCTCTACTGTCCATGGAAGACTTTCTACTAGATCTTAGAGCATTACTGTGAGGATTTGATTGCATGCAGTGAAAAGAGCATTACTAACATCAGAATGTTGGTTGACCACCACCCAAACTCATCCCAAAAGTATTGGATGGATCACCATCATTCCAGAGAACAGTTCCACTCCACAGCTCAGTGTTGGGGGCTTTATACTCCTCTAGCCCACACCTTGACCTTGCATTATATATGGTTCTAATAGGTTCATGTTAATCTGCTACAGAGTCCTATTCTGTTGGCAGTACTTCTCTACAGGGACTAGACAAGTTGTGTGTGTGTGCACTTAAAGTAGCCGAATGCATTCATTAGAAGAAGTGTCCACAAACGTTTGGACAGATAGTGTAGTCAATGTGATCAATCTTACCTTTTGAAGAAAATTGTTAATTTTTGTATTTTCACACTTCACTTCTGGACCACCCTAACACACACACACACACACACACACACACACACAGGAAAGAGGAAGTGATGAGGAAAGTGTGGTAATTTTTACACCCACAGTCATGAGAAATGTTTCAGTTCAATCCTGTGACTGAATTAGTCACTAAACTAATATACAAACATACAGAGGCATGCAAACGTATGAGCACCCCTGATTTAAATGTTTTACTATGTGTTCATACAGTTAAAAATGATTTGATTTTCAAAAGATATCAAGTTAAAGATTAAACTTGTCTTTAATATATTAATCAAAATGATTTTTTTATTTCATATTTTACAAATTCTACATAACAAATTAGGAAAATGGCCTGGCGTATTACAGCTTGTAAACACTTTCTGTTGTAGTTAAGAGTCTTTCAGTTCTTGTTCAGGAGATTTTCTTCCGTATAAAAGTTCTTCCAGTTATTTTAGGTTGTTGGGCCTTCTTGCATGCTCGCTTTTCTGAGATGCATACACATACTTTTGATAATGTTTAGGTTGGAGGACTGTTAGGGCCATTGCAAAACCTTCAGTCTATGTTTCATTATTTGTGGTCTGAGGGTGTGTCTAGTGTCAATATGTTTTGGAGACTACCGGTATGTGCACAGTATGCATGTCATGCTCTGCCCCCTGCTGGTCTTATTATTTACTTCACTTCCATATAAGGTTTGTTTCCTGTTTGAGATTAGGTTATGTTTATTTGGTTCAGCTGTTCATCATTGTTAATCACTTGTCTTTAAAAGCCCTCACAGTTTGTCTCTTCCTTGCGGTTCATTTTGATTTCTTTTTGTCCTCAGTTACCTTTGGATGCGCTCGTTTTGTTTGTTTAGAGTTAGGTTTATTTTCTTTTTCAGTTGTGCTTGTGTTTTCGTTAATAAATCTTTAGTCTCCTTATCTGTGCCTGTGTTCCTGACAATGCAGAGAAAGTGATTTTTTTTTGTGAAGAAGTGTGTATGAATGGATAGAGACGTTAAAGGAAAGTCGCACAAGCATCAGCAATAAAGGAGCCGGACGCCCATCCACTTCCATGACTAATGACAACATAGTGCATGCATGTGAACTCATTCTGTTGGAGTGTGACAGTGGATTATGTTGTAAATCATGCAAATCAGCCATGGCTCTGTGTATGCAGTAATCTATCACAGACTGGGTTTCAAAAGGTTTATCCGAGATTGGTTGAGATGCGTTCAGACAAATAAACTTTAGACTGATATCCAAGGCTGTTGTGTTGTTGCATGACAATACATGACCATACACCACTGCCCATACTGTTGACACTCTCCAAAAATGTGGTGTTAAAGCCTCCCTATAGTCCTTATCTCACCCCATTAGACTATCACCTGTTCAGTCCCATGAAGAAGCCATAAGATGATGGAGATTCACGTCTGATGAGGAGGTGAAGACAGTGGTGCATTCATGGCTCACAGTTCAGCCAAATACATTTTAATAAGGGAATATGAAAGCTTGCTGATAGATGGACAAAGTATTGAAAAACAGGAGATTATGTTGAAAAATTTGGCTGAAAACCGAGCCAGAGTGAATTTTTGACTCACCCTCATATAACCATATTCATCATATACTCAGAACAATGTACTGAAATGTAATTACTGTATGAAGATTTGTTTTGAACAATAATATTAAAGTAAAGAACTCACCCTCTCACGAAGGCGAACATTCCATAAAAACCCAAAGCTTATCTCCGAAGGCAACACAAACTCCACACTGACAGGTATGGATAACTCGCCCAAATTAATCACCTGAGAGAGAGAGAGAGAGATGCAGAGAGAGAATGAATATATGAGTGTACTCATGTTTGCTGATTGTGTCATTGTAATAAATGTGTAGATAAAGAGACCTTACCTTATATGTGTGATTGATCAAAGTGCTCTGATCATATCTGATAAATTGTGTGGAGCCATCACTGGACACACACACACACACACACACACACACAAAGATTAGTCATATAGACAAAACAATAATAACAATAATAACACATTGCATACATGACTATAAATAAATAAACACCAAGCAGTGCAGTAATGTGTATTCTTACTTTTCTAGCAGGAAGTTAACAAGTTGTTTAACTGGTACAGACACAGTGGCGTTGTTATCATGCAGGGTTTCAGGATTTTCATTTTTACTGCACAGAAAACAATGTTATCACTTTAACTCACAACAAAGCCTCATTAAAGCCTTCTTAAGGACCCCTTAAAGCCTCCTAGAGCTTCTTTAAAGCCTACTTAAAGACTCCTTAAAGACCCCATAAATTCCCCTTAAAACCTCCTTAAATGGATTTCTTACCTTTTGATGGATGCATTCACAGTCAGCTGGTCACTTAGAGCAGATGGATCAGACACTTGGAATGACACATTCAACATGACCTTCACAGGAAAGGAGAAAAGATAATTAATATTAATATTAATAATTAAAAGTATTACTGATTTAATTTAATTTGAAAGCCTGTTGTCAGCTGTTATCAGTTATGTTTGTAATATGTTTGCAACATGTTTGTGCTTATGTGTAGGTAACATGTTTGTAACATTTATGAGTTTGTGATGTGTTTGTTTTTAACACGTTTGTAATGTGTAATGTGCTTGTAATGTGATTAACATGTTTGTAATGTGTTTGTAATGTATGTCATGTGTACTTGTTTGTAATGTGTTTGTTTCTAATATGTCCTTGTAAAATGTTTGTTTGTTTATAACGTTTGTTTGTAATGTGCTTGTTTGTTTGTTTACCCTGGCTTTGTGTCTGAAGACGGTTACACCAAGCCTGCAGGTGGTGTGTGTGATGTTCAGAAGACCTGTTTCATTAGACACACACCAAACATGTCCGCTGTAGCCCACCTGGACACAGAAACAGGACTGTTAAAATACATTATAAATGTTAATAAAACATGTATTAAATAGTTATTTATGATTTATAATACAGATTTAAGAGGCTAATGCAAGTAACAAGTAATGGATGGTTATATCCCACACATTTGCATAATGCTAACTACATGCATAAGTCATCTCTGTCAAAGAGGAGATTCTGAGTGCATGTTTATAGATAACAGTGTATCACACAGTATCAGAAACACTTAATCAATACTATTAGAGATCACCAATCATCTCAACAGTCTGAGATCAATATGTGATGACTTAAACCTGTAGAGCACCATGCTAATTGGTGGGGTATTCCATTATATAGCTAAATTAGCCTCCAGTGTAAAAGTTAAGAAGCATTCTTTGGGAGCCAAGCATTGATGTGGTATATTTGGTGAAAAGAGTGGAGTTTGACAGTGGACCAAACTTTACTACTTTAGTACTTTATTACTTTAGTACACTCGCCAATACACTGTATAACATTACACTTTCCAGGACACTGTCCAAATTCACATTGCAAAGGGTTAATGTTCATTTGAACTTAAGGCTGAAGTTCCTTAAACTGCTTTAAACTGGTTCTGACCGCTGTGACCCGGGTGAAGGAGAAGATGGAAGGGTGATGAAAACTAAGTTCTGTATCTGTAGCGTCTTCTCCATTATTAACCACCACCACAGAGAGGTTCACAGGAAAGCCCTCAATGTTCACCACCATGTCCCTGAGAAAAAGGAAAAGCAGTGATGTTTACTGCACTGGCCGGCTCACGCTCTGACCACAGGTTTGTTTGCTATGAGTGAGATATTATAAATAATTTGATTTATTTTGTATGTGGGTGAAAGGTCACATTGTTATGATTGATTAGGTGGAGTTGTGTTGTTGTATAACAGAGTTTACATTAACAACAGAGTTTAATTTTGTTATTGTAAGAGGCTAATTTGTTATTGTTTTCAATCTGTCTAGATTAGCAACAATAATAAAGTGCAGACTGTGGGTGGAGTTTCAAAAGAACATATGGGTGGAGCTATGAAAAAAACCTATGAGTAAACAGGTGTGGGCGGAGCTATGAAAGAACATGTTTTTGTGGGTGGAGCTACGAGAAACACACCTGTGAATTAAGCTACAAATTAACATATTTGTGGGTGACCTATGAATGAACACAGGACTGCACATGATAGTGGCACAATTAAATATGGGCGGAGCTTGGATGCAGTGATTACATTGAATAAAGATGCTATAAAACTAACCTGTTTATTCTGAGAGAAATGTTTAGATCAGAGACACAAACATGATCGTCTCCACACACCTTCTCCAGTGAGACCTAAACAAAACATCATAGATCACAAACTGCTCACACACACATACACACACAGACAAAAAAAAAAAAAAAAAAAAACTGTACTCACCATGTGTGTGAAAATGTGAGGACAGTCTGGGTTTTGGACTGGTTTTAGACCTCCAGTGCCTTCCAATGTCTCTCCCTCAGCCAACAGCTTTCCAGACAGAGGAACCTCATGGTAGTCTGTTATACAGTTCTACAGAACACAGATTAACACACAGATTAACACACAGATTAATACACAGGCACACATACACAGATTCACACAGAGATTAACTGAGATAAACACAGATTATTATCAAAGTTAATCTAGGTTTAAACTTCTGAGACTTGAAACTCTATTTGGACTAAAGCCTTGAGTCTTTGAGGACTTGCATAAAGTGAATTGTGAACTTTTCTAATGTGTGTATATTCTGCTGTTTCCTCTCACAACACACACAGGGTAACTCAACAATCCATATGTTCTGGATTGTCCACAACTGCCATCATCATTAGTCCCAAAATGATCCTTCATCACCTGGGGGATATTCTACCAGAATGACAATTGATCGTCTAGGTGATATTATGCCAGTACAAATACTGATCACCCAGGGATTTTCTCTTAGGACAAAAACTGATCAATCAGATTAATTCTATCCCTGAGTGTATGAGTCATCCCAGGTTTGTACCTGTTTTTACTTATGTCTCACAGTTTGTTTCATATATGCTTGGTTTGAAGTTTGCTTAATAAACATACACCCAGCCGTCCTCCTTGTTATCAGTACAAATCTAACACCCACACAAGCAAAAGACTGACCTGTATGGTGATGGATTGTGTGATGCAGATCATGCTGGTGTCGATGGTGGTGTTCCATACTGACGTGCTGTTTTTTGGGTAGAACAGTAGGCGAGGCCTTGGGCCAGAGTCCAACTCCAGGTTTACAGATACAGCAGCACGAAGTGGACCTTTGTGGACATTTCTATTACTTCTAGTACATTTTTGATCAGTGTATCAAAGAACAAACCAATCCAGTCTGTGTTTAACTTCATATCACCCTCAGGCAAATATTATGCTCAAATAAGTCTCCTTTCATTCTGAATGAGGAGAAATTTATACACAAAATTATATACACTGTTCATATACAATAGTGTTCTTTAACTCAATAACTGCTCAACTCTCTGCACACAGTAGTCTTTAGCATTTATGCTAAATTATACGTTTAACACACATAATCGCGACCGGAGACCAAATTTTCAAGTTGAAGGAATATTAGGTTATTATACATCAAATGAAAGCTATTTGAATTCTCTATTCAGAACTGAAAACAATAAGAAAGTTATGGCCAGATAAAATTCTGAAACATGGGGTCCTTTCTGCTGCATTAAAAATCAGCTGGCAAGTGAACAATTAAATTCAAAGGTAGGGGTTATGTAATTCAGAGTATCAATTAACAATCTGACCATAAAAAAGCTCACATAAGACAACAAAAACTAAAAGGAAAAAAAGCCTGAAACATGCCAAACAAACAAATATAAATGAACCAACATTTTAATGGAACAAGCAAAAGCAGGGTGGGCCAGTTAGCATGTGTGTGTGCACTGACAACAAAAGACCAATGATCTATATTACTGGATAGGACACACGTGACTTTTGAGCGCGCCAGCAAGGAGCCGCCATGTTGTGTGGAAGCAGGGCAGGCTCTGAAGAAAGCCAGCGTTTACAAACAACGAAAGGGCTGCAATGTTTTGCCTTTAACTGTTTAACTTTATCGGAATTCTATCAGCAGAGACCAGGGGTTCACATTCCACAAGTATGTATTCATTTTAAAATGATTTATTCGTAATAATCTGTGAATTACAGCCACAATCTCTGACCCACAAACTTGACGTAGTTCTGTAGACATTACACTAATAGTCAGGCTTGCATCAAACCAACAACACTCATGAAGTTAGTATCACAAACATTAACTCTTACTGTAATCAAATGTAGATATGCATCAGAACTCTAAACTACTAGACTAGAGGCATTTTTATAGCGATAATGATGCAGTGTCAGTGATGTGAACTTGGCAGTGCCATTGGCTCATCAAATTGTCTTAAGTTATAGACAACACCTTTTAAATGACTAAAAAGTAAATTTAGTGTTGCAGCATAAATTTTACAATGTGTTTACTGTAACATTAAATGAACTCGAATGACAGCATTGAATATTTCTACATTTACTTTAATATGTATGAGGTCTCCGTGTTCTTTACTTTGGATTAAGACAGTCGACAGGTTGAAAAAATTTATAATTTGTGTAGAGCCATCGGTCACTAGCTAGTAACAGCAAGGCAAGAAAACATGGCTATATTTATGTCAATGGCCATACGATAGCAGCAGGGGCGGACTGGGGAGAAAAAGTGGCCCGGGAGTTCCTGACAGACTGGCCCACTATATATATATATATGTATGTGTGTGTGTGTGTGTGTG
>BRDA01006270.1:1653-12241 GCA_036984385.1 Crenuchus spilurus
TATATATATATATATATATATATATATACTCCAGATATGATTCTTCCTCACACTGATCTTCATAGGGTGTTTAATGTAACATATTATTGCCTCTGACATCCAATTTGTCTTTATGCGCAAGATTCTTGCCTTTGAACTTTTCATCTCTCTCTATTGTATATCCCAGATTGCATTTGTTCTATGATGTAAATACAGGCTCTAAACATGCTGTAATCAGTCAGTGATAAATAGGACGCTTCATTCACTGTACATATGCATTGGGTGCATGACTTAATGTGGGTTACAAGGGTTAACATTTGAGGCTAGCACCTAAAATAGCTCACTTCTCTTCTCTGCCCCCACTACTGTGTATATGTTTGAATGTGTGTAGGTGCGTGTGCTTATTCATTTCCATTAATATGAGCCTGTGTGAGCCAGAACGCCTGCCTCACACTATGACCGACGAGGTGGCCGGAAGGTTGTTTAAAGGTTGTACGTACCATTAATTATTCAAACAGCGAACAATGGATCTTTCTGAGGGCCTTTCTATCACCAGGCCCCCATGGAGGCTGCTGTTCTAACCTCAGCTCCTCTGGATTACCAGCCTACCCTCCTTTACTCCCTCTCCACCAGCCTTTCATGGAAAACCCAACACCATGCATGCAGCTTCCTCTAGGTTGAGGCACCCACTGTGCCCCCCCTCCACTCCTGATTGATTGGGCCTATTTGTTTGAAGTTGCCCATGAGGGCTGGACTGAGCAGTTCAATGATGTATTGTTGTTTTGAGTTATTTATTATGGTGGCCCAGTTTTTGCGCGTTGGGCCGAGCGGTCTTGTTTGACATGTTCGACCGCAGCAAGAACAATAATAAGGCAGTGCTGAAGATCTGAGCAGGAACTTCAATGAACCAATTAGGCTGGATATAGAGATGTGTGAGCTGTAGACTCCAAAAATTATAACTAAAAATGTCGTATACAATAATGGCAATTTAAAAACACTACAAATTCTCTTATCCAATAATAATTTTAGTTTTAGGGCAGTACCGTTTCTTACTTAACTTGTCAAAGTTTAAAATACCACTTCTTTATAACCTTCAGTTTTTCACTATTCTTGTTTGTACATAAATAAACTTCAATGTCATTTATGTTACGCATAACACAATGTTAATCTATGGTCCAGAAACCAATACCAAGTGTTTTAACACGATATTCAATAACACTCTGTCGATACTTTATAAAATAAAACCATTAATCATTGTCTTTAATGGCAATTGTTAATTTGGTAGACACATTTAGACATTTTTACCATTTAGTATACTTGTTCTTTTTGTCATTTTATTTTTTTAATCCATATGAAGCCCTTCACTTGTGAGCAAAATACAGTGTTAAATAGTTAAATTATTTGTATTAGAAACTAGAAGTTAGAGTCTAGAATTGTCTGTCAAATTTGATTATTGAATTGAATTAAATTATTGGTGAAACTATGCTAAGGTTGACATAATGCTTATAAATAGGTTCCTGCTGAAGTCATTACTGTGAAAATCATGTCAGACAAATGTTAGTAATCTATATCAATTAATTGCAGGTTCTGAAAATAGTATTTAAATAGTATAGTATAAATAATATTTAAAATAGTAGTATTTTTATTCACATAGCATGATGAAATATTTCAATAATGCCAAAGAGAGTAAACAAAAAAGCTGAAATAGTGCACTATTTTCCCTGCTTGAGTGAGCTGTGCATCATCAAAATGCAGCGCTACATAGAAGTTGGTTGGGTTCTTCTCCCACAACTCTATGCTGGGCAAACCTGGGCAAACCAAGTGACTCTAGGCCATTGATTGAGGAGGATTCCCCTTAAAGTGTGTGTGTCTGTGTGTTTTCTGGGCTGGAGTTGTATGAATTTAACTCTACTGAAGATGTGGCTCAGTAGACTAAGGCGCTGACACTATGATCAGTGGATCGTGAGTTTGAATCCTGGTCATGCTGCCTGACGTCAAGAGCTGGGGCTCGCAAGAGCAAAAATGGGCCATGCTCTCTCTGGGTGGGTAGATGGTGCTCTTTCTCCCCATCAATACTACCATGCAATGTCTGCTGGCTCAGGCATCTACCAGCCGATCCATCAGTGCTGGAGATTCTGCTCTTTCCTCTGAGCATGTTGGCTGCCCAGTGACAATGTAACAGCAGCAGTTGGAAAAGTGGTGGTGACTGACTTCACATGCATTGGACGAGGCCTGTGCTAGTCTTCATCCTTCTAGATTCAGAGACATTGCAAGTGATGGGAAGAATCCTAGTGGATGGATGGGTTGATTGGATACCTCTACATTGGGGTTAAAGTTGGGAAAAAAAGATAGCAGTGTTCAAGACTGCATTCATAATAAACATTCTGTTTGATTAACACATGTCTGGAGTCAGGACAACTGGATGAGACAATCTCTAAATGATGGTGATGGATATGTATTCTGGAGTACGTGAGATGAAAAGTACTACCCAGTGACAGTTTAGTACTCTTTTTACTGAAAGCTCAGATATGTTGTTGATCTTTTATTGGGATGATTTCCTGTAAATCCATTGAAATTTACTGTCATTATTTTACTTTGCTGGCGCTAGCCAGGTTTGTTTGGAATATTATGGTCTGTGATACTGTATTAATTCTCTAAAACACAGCATTATTTTTTAATGAATAGTTTAGATAGAGTTGTGTTTTCATTTCTGTCTGCTGAATAGCAATATTGGAATCTAGCCATGGAGCTCTCCAATGTAAACAAGTAATATAAGGGGGTGCCACTGATTGTTGTCATAAAATTATATAATAAATGTTGAAATAAATCACCTTGCTTATAATATTGCAGTATATTGTAATGTATTGAATATTTGTATCAACAGGTTCTTGCCACTACACAGCCCTGTTAATGGTATGGTGGTTGTAGTGCTGCTGATGCTGATGCTGCTGCTGATGATGCTGATGATTCGGCTAGCAGTTTGCAGTTGTCAGGAGTTATTCAAAGATTCACTGATGTTGATGTTTCAAGGTAGAGCTGCCAAGAAACCAAAAGTACTTGAATTTACACTATAATTATCTACAATACACACTGTGAAGAAGATATTTTACTGCACTTAAAGTGTAGCACAGCCTGTATGTGAGTGAAATGAATCATGGTTTATCACTGTGCATATCAAGCCAAAACATTTGTGTGGAAAACTAAAGGAAACTCAAGATTTTGACCTTGCAGTGTCCTGTTTTAAGGGTGTTACCTTTCAGGGACTGTGTGTGAACACATGTGAGCATGTGAGTAACACTGTGTGAGTGTGTTTCTATGTGTGAATGAATGAGAGTTTGAATATGTGTGTGCACTGCACTGCACATGCAATATAGGTGTGTGTGAGTGTGTGTTTGCCCAGCAAACACCGAAGGCTGCCCTTTATTGATTGAGCCCAGTTCAGGAGGTTGTGGGTAAATTGATTGGACGTGCTGGGAGAGGTGTTTGTGTGGTGTGTGTGTTTGGTGTTTGAGAGAGAGAGAGAGACCTCAACCTATCTGAGCTATATGATGCTGTGCTCCTATGAGTGCTGGTCAATGCCGGAGCTAATTTGTGGTTAAAAGAGAGAGAGATACAGAATGAACTGAGAGAGAGACAAATCTGTCATCCACAATCTGTTTTTGCCTTCACGTTCTTGTTAGGTGGTCAACAGTCAAGACTAAAATGAAAATGATGTCATAAGCATCTTTTTAAAATTTTATTTCTACATTTTTGACGATTTTTATCCCCTTCCCAATGTAGTAGTAGCCAATTAGCCCATCCCCTCCGTTACGACTCTCCCCATCACTTTTGCAATGTCTCTGACTCTAGGAGAGTAAAGACAAGCAAAACGCTCTTTTGTTGCATGTGATGCCAGCCACCGCCTCTTTTTGAACTACCGCTGATACACCGTCACTGGGGAGCCAATGCACTCGGAGGAAAGCGCAGGATTCCCATCTTCGAAAGGACCAATCAGTAGACGCCTGACGTCTTGCAATGTGTGAATGATAGGGAGCGAGTGCGCCATCTTCCCACCCAGAGAGAGCACGGCCAATTTTTGCTCTTTTAGGCTGGTGATGTCAAACAGCATGACCAGGATTTGTACTCGCAATCCTCTGGTCATAGTGTCAGCGTCTTAGCCTGTTGAGCCACCCAAGGCCCCGTCATAAGCATCTTTAACATTTCTACAGATTGCATCCAAAGCTAACCTGATGTATTTTAGTATTTTTCCCCATTGTGAAATTGTGCATGATGTGTACACTGCAAAAAAGCACCTCACAAAAACTAGAAAAAAATATATAAAATTAGACATAAATCCTTATAGTAAGCAAAAAAATCTGCCAATGGGGTAAGCAAATTTTGCTTAGTAAGATTTCTTAAAATAAGCAAAATAATCTTAAACTTGCAGTGCTTTTTAAGATAAAAAAATTTTGGCAGAGAAAAAAAATAAGATTTATTGCCTTAATATATGCTCATTTTACTTGCTAAGATTTTGTTTTTTGTAGTGCAAACCATAGTCATACTAGTACATACATATAATTGGTAAATAAAGCTCAAGATGAGCTGAAATATCTTATTAAGAAAAAGTTAGACATATTTTCCTAGAATGAGTTAAATTTTTTTGTGCAAACAAGTCCATAAACAAGTTTTTTTTAGCTTTCTTAAAAATCGTTTTTTTTTTGCAGTGTAGAATACAAATATCTATGGTCTAATCATTTCTACAAAAATTTAGTTTATAAAAATAGCAAATGATCTACCATCGACCCCTGAAGCTGTCCTTCCCTCTGTGATTAAATGTTAATGGCCAGTAATTAGTTTGAACATCTAACATCAGAATTGTTTATTTATAACTGTTTATCCCACTTGTTCCTACTACTTATTAATTAATGGATGTTCAGGTGCAACGTTTAGGTCAGGGACTCCCATTTACGATAATTTCCGAGCACATAAAGGCAGCATGTGTCTGTTTATGTACTCTGTGCTTTTCTACCTGTGCAGGTGGCATTTACTGTCAGTATTTGAAAATGCCAGATGCTCCGTCTCTCTCTTTGTGCCCGCTGTAGACCGGCTCTGCGGGAGAGTGGCCTCCATGTTGGCTCAAAGCTGCCTGCGCAGCCTGTGTTCTCCCAGCAAAAGGACAGACAGACAATCAGAGCAGGAGGGTGGGACGGACACAGGGACGACAGCTAGCATTTGTAGCCTCAGGCTTCAGTGGGCTGCTGCCCGGCGGTGGGTAGCGGAGGTTTGAACACACTCAAAGCATAACATTTCTTTGAAGAGGGGCTGCACCGAGGGGACTGAAATCTGTCCAGCTAAAGCACTTGTAATCTCCATGTATGGGGCTGTTGTCTGTTACTGAAGCACAATTTTTTTATTATCCAGGTTTAATTCATACTTGAAGTGAAATTTTCAAGGTCTGGATGTGTATGGCACAAATCAAATGTTTGCACACAGATAAATGAATGTAGAATTATCATAAACTTAAAGATATTTTGACTTTTAAACTAACAGTTTGGTAAAAAATCTAAATTACATTATTTCCCTCTGACCTCAGATGTAGTTGAACGATCAAGGCATGTTTGAAGTCCCAATTTTGCTTCTTTAGCTTAGAAATAGAGACTAACAATACTCAGTAGTCACCCAAACCAATGCAGTGTTTTCATAAAAATACATCATAAGTACTTCCGCCCACTGGAACAACATCCAGGTTTTTAGTAAGACAGATATAAATAGTCTGTTCTTTTCCTCTTTTAGCTGTTCACAACAATGTTTTCCAATGTTTTCCAATTACAGCTTCTTAGTGTCCTACTAATTACTTGAAAGCTCTAAAGCTGCTCAGGATTAACTTACACTAAATACACAGTGTAAAAGTATTGGGGCACCTACACATACACCTACAGGAGCTTTTATGGCATCCCATTCTAAATCCATAAGCATTCATATGGAGTTGATCCCACCTTTGCAGCTATAATAGCTTCCACTCTTCTTGGGAAGTCTTTCTACTAAATTGTGGAAAGTGCATCTGTGGGAATTTTTCACCATTCATCTGAAAGAGCACTGATGTTGGATGAAAGGGCCTGGCTTCCAATGTCTGCTCTAGTTCATCCCAGAGGTGTTCACTAGGGTTGAGGTCAAGGCCTACAGTAAGGTTCTTCCACACCAGACTCACCCAACCTTGTGTTTATGGTCCTTGCATTGTGCACTGAATGGGGCACAGTCATGATGGTACAGAAAAGAGCTTTTCCCAAAGAGTTTCTACAAAGCTGGAAGTGTACACTTGTCCAGAATGTCTTGCTATGCTGAAACCCTGGCCAACCCCTGGAAAAAGAACACAATATCTCTCACCTACCAAACTTTGTAGTTGGCGCAAATGCGTCGGGCAGGTCGAGTTCTCCTTTCATTCGCTTTGCCCAGGCTTATCTGGCAGATAGTGAAGCATAACTTGTTTCTCCAGAATAGGTTTCCATTGCTCCAGTGCTGACCTGATTTACACCACTTTGTTCAACGCATGATATTGCACTTGATGAAGTAAGTCTTGCATGATGCTGCTTGACCATGGAAACCCATGCCATGAAGCTTCAGGTGCACAGTTGTCTGCTGATGTTAATGACAGAGGTTTGAAACTGGAGGTTTGAGTCTCAGTACTTGGCGACCCCACTGTCTAACATGGTCTGCCACTTTGGGGTTGAGTTGCTGTCTTTCTTAAACACTTGTACTTTTTAATAATACCACTTGAAGTTGATCTTTGAATATCTCGAAGGGAAGTAATTTTCTGAGTTATTGCAATGTTGGCTACCTTTTACAGCAATACTCAAATTCAGTGGACTCTTCCTCTGACCTTTCCTGGATTTTGGACTCTGGGACGAAAGACATCCTTGACTTCTGCAAGTAGTGTATGTTTCCCAGACTGATGCTCACCCAGTGGTTGATGGGATATGTCTCTCTGTGTCGTTGATCAAGTGGCAGGCGAGGTCAATGCTTGCTGGCATTGCGCTTAGTAGAGGGTGGGACCTGGTTTGGCTTATATTGTTTAGGACTACTGTTCACCCCAGTTCAACAATTCGCTATGCATTTTATTCCCTGTGGTGCCAGTTCAACTCCCGGTCACGGCAGCTATTTAGTTAATGTTTTTGATTATTTCCTGCCTCTCTCCTATCTGCATTTGAGCACAACCTGGTGGCTTCTGTCTTTGGGAATGATCTGAAATCTGGTAACTACCCAGGGTGGATTGATGGACACCACGTTGCAGTTATACAGTCGATTTTAGATCATTAGAAACATTGGTTACAAACTTTTTCCAAACAGTAGTGCAATACAGACCCAAGCTTTAAACTGCATATGTATGTGTAAAAGCAGCACTATACATTACCAAGAGACGTTAACAGTATTTTGGAGTGTAATAATCTGAGAGGGTATAATGACATGAATAAATAAAGTGTTATTGTTGGTATCGGTGTCTGAGGCTTATGCTTATAGTGCTGCAGCTGCAACCTAGTGAATGTAGCTTGGTAAGCTGTATGTAGGCCTACTGTCTGAAAACTGTAAACAAAGCGACATTTCAGGAGAATAAAAGCCATGGTGTTGCCAGGCCTTTGTTCCTGGGTTTAAACTGCACTGTAGCATGTCAAACTATGTGTGTTATGTTGACGTTCGATAGGCCTGGAAGGGCTGTTTGTGTTCTGAGGTTCATTTTGGAGCTTTGCTTTGTTGAGTGGGAGGGCAGGTTCAAGTTGCTCGTATTTACATTTGAGGCTGTATGAGACAGACAGACACCTACACACACACACACACACACACACACACACACACACCTGGCTTTGCTAAGCATCCTTAGGAGGATTAAAACATCACTTCAAACGAGTGAAAATGATGGGAGAGTCCCAAAGGAAAGGTGAGGAGGCTCTATCGATCCCCCAAAGGGAGAGAGAGAGACAGAGTGTATGTGTGTGAAAGAGAGAGTATTCAGAAATGAGGAAGAGGAGGAGAAAAAGGTAGCGGAGGTGTGCATTGCCGCAGGGAGAAGGTGTGTGAGGTGTTTGTGCGCTCGTGTGATAAACCGTTATGTCTCTCATGGGTGACACAAAGCAGGAAAATAAAACAAAAAACACAACAACAAAAAACAACAGCAAATGCAGATGTTCCACCCCCCCCATCACTGTGACACAGTTTTGATCAGGACCAAACAAACAACAGAAACACCTGCATTAAAAGCAAACAGCAAACAGCCTGTGTGTGTATGTGTGCTTCTCTGTACTTGTATTGCTAAATATCTGGGGACCAAAATTGAAAATTTTGAAAAAAGAAAAAGAAAGTTTCAAGTTTTAAAAAACAACTAAATGTTGACCAAAGTGCTGAACAACAACATTATTAATTGAATAACAGCAATTACTAAACTAACTAAACCAGTAAAGTGCAGTATTTACTTAGGGGCAAATTTTTGTTGATCAAAATAAACATTTTATGGAAAAAAAAAATTATTGTCTGAAGAAAATTATGTTTTCTAATTGGAGACTTTGATAAAATCAACAAATGCCACAGGTTTTTGACAGTGAACATATTTACTTTAGCACAGCTGTTTACACTCTACCAGGTTTTTACACACATTATGTGCCAGACATGCTCTAGTTAAAAAAAATGCTTGTATACTCTACTGGCCAAAGCATTAGAACACCCCAAATTCTCCAGTCATTTATTGCAATTCAAGTCATTCAAGTCCAATAATAGTTTGAAATGATACAAAGGTAAGTGGTGAACTCCCAGAGTTCTAAAAAAGTAAGATACCCAAAACTGAAAATGAATGTACATTACAGAATTATAAACACAGGCTTTTGTGAGGAACACGAAATTTGTTAACAGGTAAAAGCTGTTCTGCAGGAATGGAGATACATCAAGCCCTGAAAGCTGGTTTTGCTAATTCCTACAGAGTAAGAGGCACCCTGAGCCACCACGGCTACCATAGCATTCTGCAGTGCCATGCTATACCCTCAGGTATGCACCTAGTTGTTCAGGGGTTCATCCTACAGCAACATAGTGACCCAAAACATAAGTCCAAGCTCTGTCAGAACTACCTCAGGAAAAAAGAACAAGATGGTCAGCTTAAAAACATGGAGTGGAGCACAGTCTCCAGACTTAAACCCCATCCAGCTGATTAGGGATGAAGTGAAAAGCAAAGCAAACCTACAAGTGCCAACATTTATGTGAACTTCTGCAGCAGATTTGTGAACTGTCTGAAGAATATTTGAAAGTAGAAAGAATGTCACGAGTGTGTTCAGCTGTTATATCTGACAAAGGTGCTACTGTGATGAGTCCAGTGCTAAGATACATTTTGGTGTATAAATTGATTCTGTGAGTTCTTTGTGCTTTGATTTCAGAGTGCAATGAGACTTTAAACTCAATAATTTGCAATGAGTATCTTTTGGCCAGTATTGTATTGCTCCTATTTTAGTGATTAATAGCATTTATTGAGGTTTTTTATGTACTAATATTTCCTATTGTAGTGTTTCCACTGTCATTCATAAATACATTAATACATAAAGTTACAGTTTACATAACATTGTTTAATTAACATTAGCCCATAAAATTAATTTCATAGGATGAAAATGTTGATCTGGGGACAACATATGGCTTCTATCCAACCCTGAGTAGAAATACATGAGCCCTGATCCTAGATCAGGCTAGGATGAAAGTGTAAAGATAAGAGAAGCCTGACATTGCAGACATGAGTAGATCACTTTACAGACAGTAAGAAGTTTTGGAAACATTATTATTATTATTAATAATATAATTATTATTTACATCAGTGGCATCAGTATGCCCTTTAAATGATACATAAGTTGTTGTATGGGGGGTACTTCTCTTGTTCTCTCCCAGTGTCCATTTTAGACTGTGTTGATTTTCACTTACGCATATGCCCAGTGACCTTCCCCTTTCTCCATACCCCACTGCCAGCACTCACTGGCCTAACAGGAAAAAATGGCACACACACACACACACACACACACAAGTAAGCTGGTATTCTTTGTATGGGCTGCATAAGCCAAGGACAGAGTGAGCTAGTCAGGTATGACAAGGACAATTTTGCCCAGAGACTGCAGTTTGCTCAGAGCTGTGCTATTGAACACACTTGGCTGCCAGTTGTTGAGATGCTTTTAACACCTCTAACATATGTAAGCCAGTTACTTTGGCTCTGTCTCGTGGTCTGGGTTGGATTCCTTCACCTAGATGTTTTTGATGTAATTATTTATTTTGTTAGCTTGCTATTATGATGTTTTCATGTCCTTCCATATTAGATGTAATGATGCAATAGCCTTGTTAACTAGCTCGAGTCTGCTCTCCCGCCGCTGGCATATTGACAAAATTCCACTTATATAACTCAGTGAGGCGGCACGGTGGCTTAGTGGTTAGCACGTTCGCCTCTCAGCGCTGGGGTCTTGGGTTCGAATCCCCATCTGAGCGGAGTTTCCATGTTCTCTAGTATTATCGTTCGATTGTTTTATTTATTAATGTAGTTTTTGTAGATCCACTTCCTTAGGTTGGGTCTGGTGCTCTGTCTCGGTTTCATTGACCGAATGTATACAATCTCCACAATTTT
>BRDA01006270.1:31147-57079 GCA_036984385.1 Crenuchus spilurus
AATGGTATTGTTATGTCTGTCTAAAAGATATATTTATGTTCATCAAAATTACAGTTTTTATCATAATAATGACATCATAACGATGACAACACAGTACCATAACAGGTTTTTTTGTACCAAGATGGCACTACCAAAACGGTACCATTATGGTAGTATATGGTAATACGTTCGTACCATCAAGATTTCATACACATCTTTTATGGATTATATTGACATTTGCCATCTCCACATCATTGCATTCAGTTTTTATTCACAATTTGTATAGCGTCCCAACTTTTTTGGAATCCGGTTTGTAAAATATTATAGTATTATTAGGTATTTTCTACACATACTTTAGAACTACCATGCTTGCATAATGGTATATGATGGTATTACCATGGCAAAACCATCACGGTAGAACCATGTTTTTTTGGACAATACCATGACACAACAGTAGCAATACTACAGTAATAATACTATTTTTGACATTAAAACTACTTGTATTTATATAGAAAATCTGTCTGTATTGTTATGGTAAAACTAGTTGTATTGCTAGTAAATTGTATTATTCACAATTTGTATAGCGTCCCAACTTTTTTGGAATCCGGTTTGTATTATTAAGCACAAATCCTGTCTCCTCTCCACCCCAACTTTGGTGGGGGGACGGGGGCGCTGGTGTGGCAGATAAATAAGTGGTGCCCTCATTGACATTTGAGGCCCCACGCGCAGTATGTGATCCACGTGGGCAGAGTTCTGGCCCTGATTACCTGAATCATAATACTAATCCAGTCTTACTGCTAACACAGTCCTGACACAGTCCAAATCTTTAAATTACATTTGACAAAAGAGAGAAAATACATACATTATTTTTAGGTTCTATTAAATTTGTTAAATTATCAATTATTATATTATTTTTATTAGATAAAAAAAAAAAAAAAAAAAACAGAACTGTGTAATGTTTATTGGCACCTGGGGGTTTTAATGGGCTCTTCAGTTTTCAGTAACTGTTTACATAGATAAAAACATGAATATTACAATAAATGTAAACAACATTTTTAAAATAGTATTTATGGCATGTGTGTTAAAATATTAGCTTCCAAACCTCTCCTCAATGAGAGTCCAGTATTTAGATATATCCCAAACCTGCATTTATTCTAATAATGTAATATAATGTAATATAAGCAAAACACACATATTACCAAGATAATCAATCAATCCATCAAAAATTTACTTATATAGTGCTTTTTACAACTGACATTGTCACGAAGCAACTTTGCGTAATTAACATCAGACAATTAGAATCAAACCCGATGTGAGCAAGCCAAAGGCGACAGTGACAAGGGAAAAACTCCCTCGAGGCTGGAGGAAGAAACCTTGGGAGGAACCAAGACTTGAAAAGGGAATCCATCCTCGTCTGATTAGACTACTCATAGAAATTTACATCATCAGTTAAGTCTGACATTGTGCTATAGTGTAAAATAATAATGATATTAATAATAGTGATAACTCGAACTCTTTGCTAGTGTTTGCGTTCATGGCATCCCGCTTATGAAAATGGGGAGGTGAAGAAATCCGAGTGGCAGTAAAATGAGCTATGATTGGTTTAACAGTATGTCTCTAGGGTGGGCATGAACCCAACTAGCAAATAATGTGCTTAAAATAACTTTGTAGACTTTGCTTGTGTGAGCAGAGATTTGCAATGAATAGAATGTGCATTCTAACATGATCCACCGATTTCCCTGTGATGATGTATTGTGGACACATTCCAGTCTTTCACAATCTGATATTGTCATATCACACATGCCTACAGTGGAGGTAAAGCTCTTAAATTGGGATGTCTGAGTTCCTAAGGTGTGGTAAAATCGATGACATCACGTACTGCATAATCTTTCAAGAGAAAGTGCTGCACATAAAGGTTCATTGAGCACTTTTTCAACAGTGACCCCAAACATTCTTCTAAAGCCACTGCATTCTTTCAAGGCCACAGTATGTCAGCCAATTTCAACCCTTTACAGCACCTGTGAGGAATTTAAAGACTTGTACTGTAGACTTGCTAATCAACAATGGTCAACCTTCATGGTAGACATGATAATGTGTTGTGAACTTGTTCACTCCATGCCAAGAAGGATCAGTGCAGGACTTAGTACTTATTTGTTCATCTTCATATAATAAAGATATATAAAATTCATTAACTTCACATTGAAGAATAACTTTTTATTATTAATGTTTATGTGCTTGGATTAATCTGTGATGCTTCTCTGACATTTCAGATGCCAGTCAAGCTTGGCACAGACTTTGCCCCCTGAAGAGGCCCCTGTGGACAGACCGTTCTGGAGCAATGATGACCCTGACATGCCCTTGCCCTTTGACCTCTCTGACATCATCAGCCGTGTGGAGTCACTCCTCTGGAGGTGAAAATTTCAGACCTGTTTGTATGCATGTTTGCTGCAGTGCTCAATTGTCTCAGTAGTGCTTGTTACTAAGTACCTTTCAAAGAGTAAATCCTAGTAATGCTGATTAAGTTCCTGCCCCTTCATTTAAGTTGTTAACTTTTATATACTCACATATTGCTGTTAATAGGAGACACTGACATAAATCAGCGGTTGCAAATCCAAAGCTTGTCGAAAACAATGAAATATCTGGTTTGCGGTCATCCACCAGCATGTAAACACAGCATTATAATGAATTGATTTTTGAGTATGATGAAATGGAGAAAATACTCACAGCTGGAAAATATTACAGTTGCTGGTTGAGTGCTAGCTGGCTAATGGGTTCAAACTAGAATTTACATGTACGGTTAGTAAATAGACCATTTAACAAATAAACCAAAAAAAAAAAATTGACAAAAAAGTTTTGCGACTTTGTTTTTTTTTTTTTGTTTGTTTGTTTGTTTGTTTTTTAAAGTGGTGGCAGCTCCAGAGGCACTGTTGCCATTTCCAAAAAAAATAACTTTTAGAAGGAAAAACTTTTTAATGTACCAAAATATTTTGTAATTCTTTTGGTCGAGTCTTCCTGACATGTCCGCGTGCTGTAAAGTACAGATTGCAGTATGTTGCAATTGTACACTATTATGTAAGGATAACAACTGCCGAGGTGTCTTGTTATACAAAAGAAATGGATGAGGTGAAGGCAAAGAACAGCGTTTCCTTTGTCAAGTCAATTATTTTTGTATAACAGGACACTGCAAAAGAATGTTATCACACTTAATGTATACCCTGGTTGCCACTGATTTAGGCATTTATGTAATGAAAAAGATGCCAGCCTATTGGAAGGCTTCTGCTTTGTATTGATAAATGTATAATGTAGGGCAGGCTAGCCTAGTTTACTTAATTACCATTCACAGTTACCAAAGCATGGGAACATAATTTTTACTTTTTTGCTGGATGTCATTCATAGGTGTCCTGTTATACATACATATACATACATACATATACATAATGAATAGATCACCATCTCTGGGGTATAAATACATGACGTACATAGAGTGGGTCCAGAAAGTATTCATACCACTTGAACTTTTTCATAGAGACATAAGAGACATAAGAAGTGCTGTTACAAGCTTACATGGCTTCTGGCAAACTGTAAACAGCACTTCTTATGTCTTTCTTTCAACAATAGTTTTCTTCTTTCCACTCTTTCATAAAGGCCAGATTTGTGGAGTGCAGACTTATAGTTGTCCTGTGTACAGATTCTCCCACCTGAGCTGTGGATTTCTGCAGCTCCTCCAGAGTGACCATGGGCCTCTTGGCTGCTTCTCTGATCAGTGCTCTCCTTGCTTGATCTGTCCGTTTAGGTGGACGGCCATGTCTTGGTAGGTTTGCCGTTCAATTCAACAGTGTTCTCTAACAAACCACTGAGGCCTTCACAGAACAGGTGTATTTATACTGAGACTAAGCTACACACAGCTGGACTCTGTTAACTAATTAAGTGACTTCTGAAGGTAACTGATTGCACTGAATTTTGTTTAGAGGTATCAGAGTACAGGGGGCTGAGTACTTTTGAACGTCACACTTTTAAGAATTTTTTTTGATTAAAATTTTTAAAACCATGTATCATTTTCATTCCACTTCACAATTTTGTGGTACGTTGTGTTGGTCTATCATTTAAAATATGAATAAAATACATTTAAGTTTGTGGTTGTAAGGTGACAAAATGTGAAAAAGTTCAAGGGGTATGAATACTTTCTGGACCCACTGTAGATACAGTATTAATGTTTGGTAGGCAGTTGAGACACAGCAACAGTGTGAACGGGGCCAAAAAAGATGAAACAAAGCTAGATAAATGTAGCAAATGTGACTGTCTGTTTTCTGTTTTCTCAGGATGTAATGATTTTATCAGAGGTTGAGACAAAGAAGAGAGATGGAGAAAAAAAGCTTGAGGTACCACAAAGGAAACAGCTGCAGGTGACACAAGAGGTGTACTTACCTGGTCTATTTCTCTCTCACCTGGGGATGAATACTCACATATACACACACACTCACACTCACACGTACACACACTTTCACTCAGTCACTCACACACACTCACTGACCACCAGATTCCACCACCGAATGGATGGATGGATAGAAGGATTCGCACCAAGGGTGAAACCTGGATGAGACTTTAATTTTTTCTCAGCCTTTCTGTCACTTCTTTCAATGCCCTTATGTCTGTAGTGTTATAATGAAAACGCATATAAACATTTCAGCTGTAGCATCCAATAACGAGTCATCAAGCTTACGTATGTCTTTTTTTGTTGTTTTTAACGTTTCATGTAGCCTCTTTTCCATAAGAAGCCTTGTCTAACATGCATCACATATAAGATATACACAAATGCGCTTTAAAATGCACTTCTTTTGCTAGTTGTCTGTTGTTATTTTGCAAGAAAGTGTAGGATAGAATCCTAGCAACCCGGATATGAGGTCATGGGCCGAGCCTTATGATGTCATTAAGTATCATAATGTGTGCTGTAGTCTTTAGTCTTGCGTGTCAGTATTGTCTGTCAGTATTGTGTTGTATGTTTGCTCTTGTGACTGAAAGTTTGCCCTAATTGTGTGTGTGTGTGTGTGTGTGTCAGTGAGGTTGTATGTATATAGTATGTTTGAGATTAGTGCTACTAAATTCATCTCACTGCGTATGTGTGCACACATATGAGAACTGGACTTATTCCTCGCATCCTTTGCATGAAGTCGTGTATGCATGTGTGCGAGTGTCGGAGGTGTTGAGCCTTTCTTTTGCTGTGAAGCTACGTCCACATGATCTTTCCTGTTGCAAGAAGCCACAAGTTGTGCTAAATCTAGCAAGCTCGTTCCTAAAACATGTGATTCTTCCACCACAATGTTTGAAGAAGGTGCAGATCTCTTGCTGTATTCAAATATTCATGTGACCTTGCATTCCAATGTGAACGTAGCTTAATGATGAGGTTGTGTGTGTGTGAGACATGTCATTTCTGTGTGTACATGCTTGAGTGTGTCCATGTAAGTGTGTATATTTGTGCAAATGTGGGCCTGTGTGGGTGTGTGTGTGCACAGGTGTGTATGCACAGGTCCGTGTATGCATGTGTGTGTGAGAATGTTGGTCTGTGTGTGTGTGTGTGTGTGTGTGTGTGTGTGTGTGTGTGTGTGTGTGTGTGTGTGTGTGTGTGTGTGCAAATGCGGTTTGTGTGTGAAGTCCCTGTGTGTATAAATGATGCTTGTGTGTTCACAAATGGGGACACTATGTATATAAATGTGGGAGTAAGTGTGCATACAAATGGGGGCCCGGTGTGTGTAAATTTGGGACTGTGTGTGTATAGATGTACAAATGGGAACCCTTTGTGTGTGTGTGTGTTGTGCAAAGTGAGACCCTGAGTGTGTAAAATTGGGACTGTGTATAAATGTAAAGATAGGACTGTGACTGTGTGTGTGTGTGTGTGTGTGTTTGTAAATGTGGGACTGTCAATGTGTGTGTTGTGCAGAAAGGGACCCTGTGTGTGTAAATGTGAAGCTGTGTATGAATATGTACAAATGAAGACTGTGTAAAAGTGGGACCATACATATTTGTGAAAATGGGCACTCTGAGTGTGTGTTAATGTAAGTGTGGAAGAGTGTGTGTGTGTGTGTGTGTGCGTGCGTGCGTGCGTGTGTGTGTGTGTGTGTGTGTGAATGTGGGACTGTGTGTGTGTCCTGGAGTGTGCGTGTGTGTCGTCCTCCCAAGCTGAGTAGTGTTAATAGGCAGCTCAGACTGAACCTTTCACTTCCTGCTTTGCATAACTCTAACAGCTGATTGGCTCCTAACGCCTCAGTATACAATAGCCCCCCACTATCTCTGCCCTGCTGCCGGCTACGGAAGGAGCGCACAATCATCTATTAACAACTGAAATAATGAGGGATGAAATGCACTAAACCACGGTGAAATGGATGAAGGATGGAAGGGGGAGTACTGAGCATCCTGTAGAGGAGCGAAGCACAAGAAAACAGCACTAGAACATCGAACCGAGTGAAGAATGACAGAAAAAAGGATGATTGTTGAAGCCAAGCAGCCTTCTTTTTGTTTACCTTTTTTCTATATTGTCAGTGTTACAGTAGAAGACCTGTATTATGATATTCAATTCAGATGCTAAAATGTGTTTTATACTTTTAAGGTTTAGAGATGTTGATGGTTGCCAAATATTGTGTTACCTTGCTGCGTAAATGCTGTACTGTTTATGTATTTTTATTTTTAACAGTGTTTATTTGATTTCTCTCTGCATTGTTCCAGATTCTTTCTTTAGTGCTCAAAGCCTATTGCGTTTCTGAAAGCATTGTGTGTGCAAAGCACTAGCTATGATAGAAAATAAAAAGAAGATGCTGTTTTATCTTTCATTGGTTTTCACTCATTTTTTAATCCATTTGCACTATATATGACCCCACCAGGGAAAACCAGGTCAAAGTCATTCTTTTTTTTTCCAAAGTTGTTTTTTTTTTCAAAACAACTTTTTTTGTGAATTTCATTTAATGTGTAATTTAATTTTTGTTTTTGATCAAAATATGTACTATGCTAGATATCTGAGACCTTTCATTTACAGCAATAATACAGAGTGGCTAAGTTTTGTTGCTAATTTGAGTGACACGATATTGACACGATACCTCAATAAGTTAACTTTGGCCTGGTTTTCCCTGGTGGGGTCACATATGTTGTCACCTTTGGATTTTAAATGCATAAAATATTTTCTTGTTACGTGACAGGCCACATGACCTATTGTTGATAATATAATAAGTGAAGGACAGTGTAAGAGAATTTGTTTGGAGTTGTAATTGATATTGTTTTAGCATTCACACCTTAATCAGAAAGATTACTTTGTGAAAGTGGGTTTTTTTTTTAATCCACATGTTAATGGTTTTATAGTTAAAATGTTTGTACCATCTAATTATTATATGCAATAGCCTACACATTTGGAAAATGACTAATTCCAGAAAAAGAAGAGATAAACTGTAAATATGTGAAAAATCTCAGGTATTTCCTTGGTGATGCTTTAGCCCCAGGTAAGTGTTGACCAGGGGAATGGCCACTCAGGTATGCACTTCCCTTTGCCTTTAGGTCCACACACATCAAACTGTTATTACAGGGTGTCCCATTTGCTTCTTTACCCAAATGACCATAAATAACTTTAATACTAATAAAGATATGGTGATGAAATTTAAATAAAATTTTTTATTAAATATACCTCAAACTGTGAAAAAGGCCGACATGCATGATTACAATGTGTTAATTTCTGATGACTAATATCCACAGCTGTCGGCGTGGATGCCGAAACCTGTTCAGCTATCTCCATTGATTGCCTTCGGCTGCAGTGAGGCATTTAAGCCCACGGTTATCCTTGTGGACACAGCACGGGATGTTGGTTATTTCATTCTGAGAATTGTGCAACAATGTATCAGTACACTACACATCAGGAAGTGTTCAAGATGTGAATGTACTGGATAAAAAACTCAATTCAGAAGACACAATGGAAAAATAAAGCTGCCAAAAAAAATCGGCATCACCTCCCAATCAGGAGAAAAGAACTGCATGCTGGACATTGTCAGCACATGTTGTAACATCAATCTTTTTTACACAAACTGACGTACATTTGTTCCAAATTTAATCACCATTATTTTATTAGTTTTAAAGTTATTCACAATTGTTTGGCTAAAGAAGCAAACAAGGACACCGTGTACTATGCAATACAAAAGTACATTTTACAGTTTAAACATCAACATTCAAGTTGTTTGAGCTTCATGGTCTAACAAAGGTAGCTAAGCTATCAAAATATTAAGATAAGTAACGGTTGAACTAATAGCATATTGGGCCACTGGTTTGCGGTTATGAACATTACGGTTATTTAGGAACACCAAGTTCTATTAAGGCAGAATCAAAAGCAAGTTATGGAACATATGAAGATGATTTGAATACATTTCTGTTGAATATACATCAGAATGTAACTCTACCAATTGCAGTCTAAAAGTATGACCAAGAAAACATTTTTGCCATTTGGCTTTTTAGGCTGGTAACTTTTTGTTTTCTCTTCACTACAGGGTGCACAACCAGCCACATGGGTTTTTCAGTGTGAATCAACAGAAAAGGGTCACAGATTGTTCTGCTAAAAATACACTACATCTAAAATAAAGATTTTATGATTCCAAGATGTGCCCTCAACAATTGTTTGACACCCATGGTGAAGATGAGGGAATATGAAGAAATGTCTTTGTTTTTTATTGGCTTGATCCTGCACTGCAAATATGAGAGAAGTCTAACCTTTCATTGTGATAAAATTATTCAGGTAAAAACAAATCCATAAAAGAAAGAAACGTGTCGAAAACATGTCATAATTATTGGAACCCCTGTGTTTAATACTTTGTGCTCCATCCATTTGTCAAGACAACAGCACTGAGGCTCTTCTTTTAATTCTGGATGAAATAGGAGTACATATAAAAAGATCTGAGACCATTCCTCTGTACACAATCTCTCCAGATCTTTTAGAGTTCTTCATATTTACTGATTACTGTCTTATCTCACCCCACAGTTTTAATGCCGATTAGGTCAAGAAATGGGATGATCAATACAACAGCTTGATCTTATGATCAGTAAACTGTTTTTAGACCATTTTTCTCTGCTGGAAGACCCAACCATGACCCAGTCTTTGTCTCCTAATACAGACAGCTGTTTTTTATCTTCTGGTATTTGATTGATCCTGTATATCCTAATAAGATTCCCAGGACTAGTGAAATTAAAAACAGCCCAAGAACATCACAGATCCACCACCAAACAGACATCACACCATATAAATATCTCAGTGCTAAACATGGAGATGCTTATTTTCAGAGTTTTACAAAGTAGAAGTTTCTTCTGGCATGCTTTCTACATACTTTGTTGACATGGACGTGATATGCAACTGTAGTTTTGGAGAACTGGTGAGCACAGGTGCAACCAGTTCATGCCTGCTGTTCTCCACCTGCTGATTCTAGGTGAAGTTCTGAATCCTGCTTACTTTGTGTATGTGAGGTAGTAAATAAGATGGATATAAATCATCTGAAACAATTATATAAAAAATGTGTGATTGCTAAAATAATGTCATTGTATGCAGTACAGGCATATTATGCACATTGTATTAGTTGATGCATGCTTTGAAATGTAATGCATTGAAGGTATCTTGGTCTATATGCTGTTGATGTCACCAAAATGTAGATTTTGAACCCATTTTGGGATTGGTCTTAATGGTGCTTGGCCTTATATACTACTCAAAAGTTTCAGGTCACCTAGAATTTTATAGATTTTTTTTTGTCTGTTTCAAGACTATGATAAAGTTCACAGCTGCTGCTGCTCTAGATACTTATTCCTACATCACTCGATGACATAAAAGATGGACTAAACTTCCAATGGATAGTAATCAGCTGTACTATAAGTTCCACCAAAACTGAACTAAAAAGCACTGAAACTGGCCTACCTCACCCTTCTGCCATTAAAGCATCTAAGCATTTGTGGGTTTTATAATATAGTATTGAAAAGGCTGGAAAATAATCTTCAATATTAAAAGTACATATTGGAAAATGTTCAATTTAATGGGTGATTAGACCTTTTGACAGTAAAACATAGAAACATAGATGGCCATTTAGGAGTTCCTAGAGACTTGTGCATGCTAACAGATGATCATCAAATCAAATCAAAGGTTATTTGTCACATACACATACTTGGTACAACTAGCAGTGAAATGCTTTGATGTCTGTTCATTCTCATTAGGAAAGGAAGGGGTGGGAGTGGGACATGGTAGAAACTGAAGTGGGGTGGGGGTGCAAAATAACAGAGAATTAAAATAAATTAGACATAAAATAGACAAAGAACTATAATAGCCATAATAAACAAGATAAAAAGAGATCTCTTATGCAATTTGCAAATAAATGTGCAAAGTATACAGAAGTACAGTGTACATGGGTGATAAAAAAATATACAAATATAGAAATGCACATGGGTGGTAAATGTAGATGTGTATGATAAAGTGCAAAGTGTGTGTGTGTTTGTGTAGTCCAGGGCATGTGTGCATGTCTGTGGTATTGTCCAGTGTTTATAGCTCGGATTGCCTGTGGGTAGAAGCTCTTCCTCATCCTCTCAGTGTTAGCCTTCAGTGCAAAGAGAGAAGAGTCCATTGCTGGGGTGGCTAGTGTCCATCAGTACTTTTGTGGCCTTGGTCTAGCATCAAAATATTCAAATGAATTATATTGGAATTATGTCATAACAAAACCTCTTATCTCCAAGATAGTCATTAAAGTCATTATAATTTTTTTTTTTATAATAAATTAATTTTGGAGTGTCTCTTTTTGTTCACACAAGATAAAGGAATGTTTGCATTTTTAATTGGACTAGAAATGTAAAATAATTATAATTAAGAAAATGGAGATTTAAGGTTTTGTTAGAACCATAATAATAGATTGTATTCATTATACTTTTCTTGAAATTGATTGGTTTCTTTACATGAATTTATTTTTAGAAAGCCTGTATCAGGGTCCATAATACTGAAGTACACTGTTCTGTTATCCTACAACTGCAGAGAATCCTGACTACATGTGTATGTGTGAGCGTGTGCTTTCTTTCTCTTACCTGCCCTGTCTCCAGGTCTCTATACAGACTGATGAGTTGGTTATGGCGGGTGACAGCAGGTCCCCTGTGTGTGTCGGTGAGTGTGTGTGCTCATGATAAACACATAAAGCAGTTCATTCTGTTAACTGCCAGTGAGTGGACCTGTCAGACCCATGAGCCTCCTGGTTAACATGCCGGTGCACTGCTGCCATGGCAACACTCCACAGTGTCCTCTAGGGTTAAACGGTTACCCAGGTGTGTCATGACTGCCTTTAAAATGCTGAGACTAAATACTCACAGACCAGGAGCCTAGTCCAGCCTTTTTTTCCTTAAAGCAATAGTTCTGCCAAAAACAACATTTAAACGACACAGATATTTGAAGGTCAAAGTTAGTTTTAATGTATCTTCTTCTCATTATACAGTGTTGAGAGGAATAAGGTGTAGTTTCTGACAAAGAACAGCAGCAGAATTCACAAAGTTTATTTTCACAATTAAAAAAGGAATATATATATATATATATATATATTGTCATATATATATATATATATATATATATATATATATATATATATACTGTTATATATATATATATATATATATATATATATATATATATATATATATATATGTATATGTAGTGACATATTTTACGTTTATGACATTTTGCAGATGCTGTTATCCACAGCGATGTACAACAGTGCTTTGTTTCCATTAAGATAATTATCTCAGCTAGTACAGACGGGTTAGAGTCCAAACTACTCTTCAGTTCAGACACTATTAGAACAAAACCATCACTAACACCTAGAAAGATACACAATTATTCACAATATACAATCATTACAATGCATTACAATAAGTGTTTTAAACTAGTGCTTACTTAAGTGTTCAACAAAGAGATGGTCTTCAGTCTATGTTTGAAGACTGTGATGCTAGTCTTCCACATGTATTGAAGGATGGCTGATCAAGCCAAGATGTGCTAGAAGCTTGAAGGGCTCAAGGTGCACCTCAAAACTTGACCATTGCAATTAGGTAGAGAGAGACTGGTCCATTTCTTGCTTTGTAGGTGAGCATCAGGGTTTTGAATCTGAAGCTAGCAGCTACAGGAAGCCAGTGAATTGAACACAGCAGTAGAGTTACGTTAGAGGACTTGGGTTGTTTGAAGACCAGCCGAGCAGCAACTGGACTGTTGCTCAGTGGTCCAAAGTCCTCATTTCACATGAAAGTCAATTTTGCATATAATTTTTAAATCAAGGTTCTAGAGTCTGGAGAAATCCAGGGTGTCTGAAGTCCAGGGTAAAATGTCTACAGCGTATGATGGTTTGAGGTGCCAAAGTTAATGCATGTTTCTACCAGAAGATGTTTCCACTGTTGTTGTTTGGCTAGCCAACTCATGAGATATATCAACATTAAAACAAAAAGGCTTGAAAAATGTTGCTTTACATATAATGAATATAAATAACAGTATATACTTATGACATGTATGAATATGAGTTAAAAATATTTTATTAAATTATGAACAAAGAATACACCTTTTATATAATATGATTTTTTATATATTTGACTGTACATGAAACACATTTGTGCATTATACAATACAACCTGTAAGTGCTTGACTGTGAAGAGTAGATGTTGAACAAAGAGGTGGATGAAACAAAGACATGGTGTCTGAAATTTGCTTACAAGGGTACATCCAATGCAAGCTGGTATGTGACCAGTTAGAACTGCCTAGATTATTACACATTTGTTGTATCCAGTTTCTGACACTCTGTGATGTAGTGTTCCCTATAAAAGACATAGTTAAGTATGTTGCATCAATAAAATCAAAGAAATTATTTTTTAGATATTTCTGATGGTAAGAACTGCATCTGAAAAGATTGTAAACTTATGTATCTCCTGTTGTCATCATGCATAGCTCTTCAATATATCATCAACACAAATCAGTACCTACTGTATACTAAATGTTAGACGTACAGCTGTATTTAGCTAGCTTAAAGACTATTAGATACAAACTTAGAAGGCAGACATGGACCCCTTTCAGGCCAAGGATTGTTGTTGTTATTTACGAATAACAATAAAAGTAGGAGTTGTTAGTGGGAACTAACAGACACATACTTTTGTCCTATTTGCATGTAAAGTCTCATGCAAATATTTAGAACGTTCACTGTGACAGCAGCTTCAGGCATGAAATTTAGCTACATTAGTGTCATAGCTCTCATAGCTCAAATTTCTGAAAATAAGCATTTCTACATACATTTGGATTAAGATGAAAACATTTCATTTCACTTTTAACTGATTTTATAAACAAGTTTTGTGTTTGTATAACAAGCATGAACATAACATAATTAGTAGGCATAACAAAGGCTGACCCGATGAAGTCATCTTGTTAATCATATCTGTAATATTCAGAGAAGTTCTGATCTTTTACACTTCAACAAAGTAAAATGTGTTACCTAAATATCTGTTTAAAACTTCAGTTTCTAAGCTATAAAATGTGATCCATTCTATATAGAACCCTTTAAGGTTCTCTAAAGAACATGGCTTAATTATGTCCTAATCTATTTTTTTAAATGTAATAAAAAAAATATTTAAAATATAAAAAATAAAAGTTTAATATTTTGTCATAGAACACTTCATAAAATTAACATATTATTTATAATATATGTGTTTATTGAGTTAATTCATATAAATAATTGGTAACACTTTATAACTTTCATTAATAAGCCATTAACTAATGTTTAATAACTGTGAGCAAATCATTAGTTCATCTGAATTTGAACATGAACAAATGTTTATAAATGACAGTTCATGTAGTTACTAAGGACTGTATTAATTTTTGCAAATGTTAACAAATCATTAGTAAATCATTAGTAAATCATTTGTTAATGAAATTCTCATGAACTAATGATTTGTTCAAAGTTATTAATCATTAGCTAATGAGCTATTAATGAAAGTTATTATAAAGTGTTACCAATGTATTATTATTATCATTATTAATGCTGTTGTAGGGTTGTTGGACAGTATCTTAAAACTAATCATACTGTGGTATAATTCAAATAGCAAATATACAAAGAACTCTTTCCTGAGCTTCAAATAGCTTTTCAGGTATTTAGGGGGTTCTTTGAGTCCGAGTTCATTAGATTTTTATTTTCATTCCAGCTGTATACAGTACAGTACATATTAAAATGAGACAACATACCTCCAGGACTGGGTGCAACACAGAAAACAAGCAATAAACATACAATAACTACAAGCCCTAATAAATACAAAAAATACTAAATGCTGCTTGTCTAACTAGACTAAGACACATTACAGGACCAAGGACAAATGTGATGTTGATCAATACATGGTACTGAGTGATATTTAGAAGCAGAATTTCAGAGTTCAGAGAAGTTTATAGCAGCCCTTTTTATAGTACAATATGCAAATGTGCAATACTGCAATGATTATGTAGGCAAATACAGTGCTGTGCAAATGTGCAGTGCCATTTGGTCCATGAGTATCAGACTGTGTGCATTGAGCAGTCTGACAGCCTGAGGGATGAAACTGTTAGGCAGTCAGTGAGGGTCTGAGTGCTGCGATATCTTCTACCTGAAGGAAGCAGAGTGAGGAGACCCTGTGATTAATGTGATGGGACCACCACAATGCTGAGTCAGGTCAGATGCAGTTCAATTGCCAAACCAGACAGTAATGCAGGTGCTCAGGATGGACTCTATGGTTCCTCTGTAGAAGGTGGTGAGGAAAGTAGAGCTGCTTTTGGCCTTTCTTACTTATGGAGTTCATGATGAGGGACCAGGTGAGGTTCTCCATCAGCTAAACATCAAGGAATTTGGTGTTTCTGATAATCTCCACGGGGGAGCCATCAATGTTCAGTGGAGAGTGGTCTCTCTGTGTTTTTCCAAAGTCAATAACCATCTCTTGTGATTGGAGCTGTGCATTGATGCACATCATGAGTCAGAAAGGTGAACAGCAGTGGACTGAGCATGCAGCCCTGAGGACCTCCAGTGCTCAGTGTGGTGGTGATGGAGGTGTTTTTACTGATTTGGACAGACTGAGGTCTCCCAGTCAAGAAGTCCAGAGAGAGGTGTTCAATCTCAGCGAGCTCAGCTTTCCGATCAGGTGCTGGGAAATGATGGTGTTGAATGCTGAGCTGAAGTCTATGAACAGCATTCTTACATATGTGTCTTTCTTCTCCAGGTGAGTGAGTGCCAGGTGAAGGGTGGTGGCTATGGCATTGTTCATAGAGCGACAGAGGACATAGAGATAGAGTTCATAGAGGACATGGGAGTGTTCATGGTATAGAATTGGTCCCTTTACCAAAGAACTCTTGAAGAACTTCTGTTATTTTACATGGGAGCATGGTCCAATTATGTGAATCTGAAGTGCAGTGCATTCACTTTTCCACTAGAAAGTGTCTGATCTTTGTAAACAGTAAAATTTGATGCAAATAGTGTCAGGACAGCATGAGTGGAGTCAATACAACTTCAAATGAATATCTACACTATCTGATACAATTTTGCTCCCTAGCTATTGACAGTGAAGATGTATCCTTCAGGGTTCCTCCAGTGCAGAGAGTATAATAAAGAAGGCAGATGTGTATCCTGGCATAGACTCTTGTGGTGATGTGTGGAGTGTATGTTGTACACTAGTGTGCTCTCGTGTGCCAGTGTCGGTCTGTGTGCTCTTATAACAGTCCCTTGAAGAACCTCCTGCGACCTGCTTCTAGATTCTTTTGGCCTTCTGCTCTGTATGTGTGTCTGAAGTCCTTCCACTGGCAGTGGTCACCTCTCAATGTCCCTTCCGAGTCCCTCTCACTCTCTCTTTTTCTCTCTCTGATGTGATGACCCACTTCCTACCCTGTCCCTTCGCACTGGCCTCAAAAAACCTCAAACACATGCCAAACCCCAGAAGAGGCCTTCAGCCAGGCCATGACACACACTCACAATAGTGTGGTTAATTATACATATGTTCTTGCACGCTGGCTTGTTGCTGTTTAGTTATGTAAGAGGAAGGTCAGGTGAATTGCTGGCTAGTGTATAGCATTGCTGGAATTATAAAGAATCTCATTGAGTTTTTATCTGCCTGGGCCTTCAGTCTGGCCAGCCTTAATAAAGCCATCTGCATCTCATAGAATATGGATGAAGGGTCTGCTTAATATCACTGGCCTGTGTGTGTGTGTTCTGAACCCAGTGTGAGCTTCTTTTTCCAGGATAAAGCTTACGTCTCTCTTTCTTTCTTCCCCTCCTTCCCCCCTATCTGAGCTTATCATGTTTAATGCCTTTCCTGGACACAAGCTGGAAGAAAGCCGTCTATTAGAGGAGCATTAAGATGTTTTGATAGGCGGCATGCAGAAGCAGAGAGAGAGAGTGAGCGAGAGAGATGTAATCATCATGAGAGGGTATTCACCTTATCTACTCCAACCTTGAAGGGTATCTGCGTCTGAGGACTCTGTCCACAAACACACACACACACACACAGCTCGGCTCTCCCCTTTGCTCTTTGATTGACAGGTGCTGAAATGAGGCTGTGAATAGCTGTGGGCTCCTCCAGCCTTCCAAATAACTCGTCCGTCAAATTACAGCACCCACCCTCGCCCCCGCTCCCCCGGTGGCCTGGGAGATCTATTTATTTGTCTGTTTATTTGCTTGGTTTAAATATTTGGTGGGGGAAAAAATATTGAATTTTTGTCCTCCGGTCAGAGTGCTCATATTTAGTTAATAACCAGAGTGGAGTAGGTTGTTTGCTCAGAGAGAGAAAGGAGAGAGGGCAGGAAAGGAGAGGGCAGCTTGATTTAAGGAAGTCCTTGGAGAAAGGAGACGACCTCTTTCACCAGTGGACCCTTCTGTGTAAACCATCGCTCACTCTCTCTCTTTTTTATCTCCACGTTATGTGCTCTGTTTTCTTTTTTTTTATTTATATCCCAGAGATTTGGGTTAAGGATACAGCACTTATAGGCCATGTTCTGTATCAATAGAAATCTCACTAAAGTGCATCCTTAAAGACACCGTTTGATGACAAATCAACAAATCAGTCGATCAAAGGATGTAGAAAATTGAGGCTTTAACGTGGCTCTTTGTGCTGTTTATAGCAGTGTTCCAGTCTGATTCCTTAACAGTTTGAGGCAAATGTGATGAGGCATGCGGTTTGTCTAATGCTAACCAATGAGATTATTGGTGCATCTGCAAAAATGAGAATATCACAGAAAAGTTAATTTGTGTTCATACTTTAATTAGTTATTATTCATATTCATTATACATAAAGTGACATATTTCAATACTTTACAATCCATCATATATTCTTATTCTTCTGTTTGCATACCTTCTCTTGCATGTTTGTCTGCTATTGATGCTAGGATGTTCTAGCCAGAGGAATTTACTCTACATCCTTTTCCACTATTGGTTCAGATCATTTGCAGAAGTGGGTTAGATAAAGGTAAAGGTATGTAATCAACTTATGTGTTGATAGTCATTCTTGACTGATTACATCTGTCAAGCTTTCAAATAGTTCTTGTAAGTTCAACATTGAGTAAGTTTGTGTTTCTAACAGTCATTGACAGCTAGAGGAATGTTGGTCTATCTTGTATACTGTGAAGATACTACTTGTATACTGTGGAAAATCTATGAAGGTTAACACATCTTTGACTACAGGTAGGGTCTGAATAATGCCTTCTAGTGCTGTAAACTTGATGATGGTGATTAGACGTCCAGACCTGCCTCAAATGCCCATATATATATATATATATATATATATATATATATATATATATATATATATATATATAGTCATGGCCGAAAGTGTTGGCACCCCTGAATTTTTTCCATAAAATGAAGTATTTCTCCCAGAAAATTATTGCAATTACACGTTTTGTTATACATATGTTTATTTCCTTTGTGTGTATTGGAACAACACAAAAACAGAGGAAAAAAAGGCAAATTTGACATAATTTCACACAAAACTCCAAAAATGGGCCGGACAAAATTTTGGCACCTTTTCAAAATTGAGGGTAAATAACTTTTCAAGCATGTGATGCTCATTCAAACTCACCTGTGATAAGTAACAGGTGTGGGCAATTTAAAAATCACACCTGAAACCAGATAAAAAGGAGAGAAGTTGACTCAATCTTTGCATTGTGTGTCTGTGTGTGCCACACTAAGCATGGAGAACAGAAAGAGGAGAACAGAACTGTCTGAGGACTTGAGAACCAAAATTGTGGAAAAATATCAACAATCTCAAGGTTACAAGTCCATCTCTAGAGATCTTGATGTTTCATTGTCCACGGTGCGCAACATAATCAAAAAGTTTACAACCCATGGCACTGAAGCTAATCGCCCTGGATGTGGACGGAGGAGAAAAATTGATAAAAGGTTGCAACGCAGGATAGTCCGGATGGTGGATAAGCAGCCCCAATCAAGTTCCAAAGAAATTCAAGCTGTCCTGCAGGCACAGGGTGCATCAGTGTCAGCTCGAACTATCCGTCAACATTTGAATGAAATGAAACGCTATGGCAGGAGAGCCAAGAGGACTCCACTGCTGACACAGAGACATAAAAAAGCTAGACTGCAGATTGCCAAAATGTATATAAGTAAGCCAAAAAAAAAATTTAGGGGTGCCAAATCTGAAAAAAATTCAGGGGTGCCAACACTTTCGGCCATGACTGTCTATATATATATGTATATATGTATATATAGACAGGTGTGTTCTTTCAGACATTGGTTGTTGGACCTGCACCAATTTCTAGAATTGTTATTATTTATTATATAAGTGTTACAATTATTTATAAGTGTTTTTCATTTGGGGCTATGGAACTGGTGGTTCCCGTTCATCGATTTCATCTTTCAGCCACAATTGAGTAGAATTTCTACTACACTGGGATTTTTGTCACTGCTGGTAGACTTGTATGCTCGTACGCTTTGATACACCTGCAAATTCAGCTACTTCCTTCAGACTGCGGCCCAAATGCAATCACTCGTTTTTGCCAGTCATTAACTTCTGCTTTGCGACCCATTTTTCATACATTGAATGAGACATTTACTGCACTGTACCACGTCTTCTCAGTCTATGAATCCCATCACACAACCTGCAGGTATTTATTGCCCGATCAACCTCATGCTGTCCTCATACCGTGTACCATTACACATACACAAGAGCATAAATCAGCAGACAGCAGACTAGCTACCATCACATCATCCAGGTAGATGCTGCACATTGATGGTGGCTGACGTGACTCTCTGCCTTAAGAGTCTGTCCCAATTGTGATTGTGCATTGAGTATCTAGACTCTGCTGTAGAACTGTTACTGAACATCAAGAATAGATGAAAATGTATTTTTAATGATTAATATGGTATTTAATCTATAGCCATCCATCTGTTATCTTCTGCTTAGTCCTGGTCAAGATTGTGGTGAGTAAACCTACCTCTTCACTGGGTGCAGGGCAAGGCATTACATTAAACCCAACCCATGACAGGGTGCAAATCCTTTGCTGGGCACACATACACTGACACCAGGACAATTTTGAGTGTTTTTGGCCTCCCAGAAACCCTGGAGGAAAACTCCATCCAGATGGTGACTCAAACCCAAGACCCCAACACCAAGAGACCAGCATGCTAACCTCCAATCCACCATGCCGCCCTTTTGCCTATAGCTCTTCATGTCATTGTGAGTGTTGTGTTGTGATGATTCCAACACCCCATACTTCCTGTAAGTAAGAAGAGACAGAATCCCTCTGTAAGTCCTGTCCTCCATCACCTCCTGATCCTTCTCCATTCCTTTACATCCTCCTTTACTGTGTTCTGCTGTACCATACATGTGTACAGCTATTTGGGTGTTAACACAACCCTGCAGCTCATCAATATAGTCGATCAGCAAATGCCTCTGCTTATGAATGCACTGACAGCAGTTGGAGACAACGCCATCCTACCATCAGCATATCCCAGCTATTTCCCTTTCAAAACACACACACACACCCAAACAGAGAGATCAGTGATTTCATATCCCTCTATCAGTAAGTTAATATGTATGTCAGTGTGTTCCGCCCAGTGCATTGATTCCTGTTTAAAAGGCTCTGCTTGGTCAATACTCCCCCATCTGTCTCTCTTAGCTCATAAATGAAGTGGCTAGCATCGACTAGCCTGGCCTGTCTATAAAAGCAAACATTCTAATGAAGCCTTACACACACACACACACACACACACTGTATGCATAAATGCTAATCGACACCAGGTCTTAGACACAGCCACACACACTCCAATCATGATAATTGCCCACCGGTCCAGCTGATGTTTAACGTCCCACATCAATAGAGAGACGGCCATAGATTTTTTTACCCTCCCTCCCTCTTTCTCTCCCTCTCTTCCCTTGCGCATGTGTAGGTCAGCTTTAAAGGTTGTGTCTGCTCATTTGTCAGACAGCGCTAGCCGAAAGCGGACAGACGTCCACCGTTTGTCATCTTGATCAATTATGGATCATATGCACAGGCTCGTTTGCTTTGGACTGCCTGCCGCACTTATTCACAAGGCCCACTCGATATTTCACCCCAGCACACATTTCAATAGCAGCAAATTAATGTTGCCATTAACTATGCTGTAGATACATCTGATAAATATGTTTTATGCATGCTGATGTAAGTCCAGGAAGTTGGAAAGTTGTTGTACAGACAAGTTTTGCATACAGAATAGTCCAAGATTTTATAAAAATTATTGTTATTGTTGTTGTTGTTGTTTGTTGTAGTATTTACAGTAGCAGTGAAACATTTGGACACACCCTCTGGACATTCAGTGTTTTTCATTATTTAAAAATGTTCTGCATTGTAGATTAATACTAAAGTCATCCAAACTATGAAGAAATACATATGAAATTATTTAGTAAACAAACAGGTAAACAAACCAGAATATGTTTATATTTTGCATTCTTCAAAGTAGGCACCTCTTGCTTAGATGCCAGTCTTTTTTTTTTTTTTTTTTTACAAGACGTTTTTGTGAATTTAAGTTTTGTTTTTGATCAAAATATGTACTCCAATAGATATCTGAGACTATTATCTTTCATTTACAGCAATAATACAGAGTGGCTAAGTTTTGTCGCTAATGTGAGAGACACGATATTGACACGATATCTCAATAAGTTGCTCAGTGACTTTGGCCTGGTTTTCCCTGGCGGGGTCACATTTTCTCAGTCAGCTTTATGAGGTAGTCACCTGGAATGGCTTTCAATTAACAGCTGTGCCTTCTCAAGAGTTTATGACTTGCATTTCTTGCCTCTTAATGTGTTTGAGACATCAGTTGTGTGTCTACTTTGAAGAATCTAAAATCTAAAACATTTGAGCACTTTTGTGTTTAACTTTTTGTGTTACTTCATAGGCTGGATGACTCCAGTATTCATTTACAATAAAAAATAAAAACATTGAATGAGAAAATCCAAACTTTTGACTGCATATTATAATCTTGTCGATACGGGTCCAGCAAGTCAAAAAAATTGTAGATTGTAGATCTATATTCATACAACCAAGTAAGAAACATGCAGGGTCAGAAGAAGAATAAAAGTGCCGGGAAAAGAGGAAAACTGTAAGCTGAACTTCTATAGGACTGTTGTTGTGGGTTCAAGAATATGTCCCATGGGATTTAACAATGGCACGATGCCAAATGAACATATTTTTGATATCGTTTCAGCAGTTTTCGCAGCAATTTGTAGCTTATTTTGAACAGTTTCTCAGTATTTGGCCTGGAATAGGCCTGTCTTCTGTTCTGCAGGAATTGTTAGAGAAGAAAACACTAAAATGTTCAAGACAGCAGTTTGGAATTTTGAGGTTGATAACAGAAGTCTGGACAGACTGTTCTGTGTGAAAATGATTCTACACTGATTGCATGAGCCTTGTTTTTGTCTCGTTGTATAATAGATTTCCTCTAGGAACTGGGAGTAGATATGGATGTGCTCTGTAGGGCAGTGTGTGTATGTGTGTGTGTGCGTGTGTGTATCAGATAAAAAGAAAAAAGTAGACTAACCTTTGACACCGGTTAGTCACTTTGACGGTCCACCCTCCCCAGTGAGGTTGACGGGTAAAGATGACAGTGTACTATGAAGAAGTGGTTCATCTACAGTCATGGCCGAAAGTGTTGGGACCCCTGAATTTTTTCAGGGTATTTCACAGGGTATTTCAGTATTTCTCCCAGAAAATTATTGCAATTACACGTTTTGTTATACACATGTTTATTTCCTTTGTGTGTATTGGAACAACATAAAAAACAGAGGAAAAAAGGCAAATTTGACATAATTTCACACAAAACTCCAAAAATGGGCCAGACAAAATTATTGGCACCCTCAACTTAATATTTGGTTGCACACCCTTTGGAAAAAATAACTGAAATCAATAGCTTCCTTTAGTCATCAACAAACTTACACCTCTCAACTGGAATTTTGGACCACTCTTCTTTTGCAAACTGCTCCAAGTCTCTCATATTTGAAGGGTGCCTTCTCACAACAGCAATTTTAAGATCTCTCCACAGGTGTTCAATGGGATTTAGATCCGGACTCATTGCTGGCCACTTTAGAACTCTCCAGCGCTTTGTTTCCATCCATTTCTGGGAGCTTTTTGTAGTATGTTTGGGGTCATTGTCCTGCTGGAAGACCCATGACCTAGGATGCAAACCTAGCTTTCTGACTTCGCCCTACATTGCGACCCAAAATCCTTTAGTAATTTTCAGATTTCATGATGCCTTGCACACAGTCAAGGCACCCAGTTCCAGAGGCAGCAAAACAACCCCAAAACATCTTTGAACCTCCACCATATTTGACTGTAGGTACTGTGTTCTTTTCATTCCATTTTCGGTAAACAGTAGAATGATGTGCTTTACCAAAAAGCTCTATCTTGGTCTCATCTGTCCACAAGATGTTTTCCCAGAAGGATTTTGGCTTACTTACATTTTGGCAAACTGCAGTCTAGGTTTTTTATGTCTCTGTGTCAGCAGTGGGGTCCTCCTGGGTCTCCTGCCATAGCGTTTCATTTCATTCAAATGTCGACGGACAGTTCGAGCTGACAGCGATGCACCCTGCACCTGCAGGACAGCTTGAATTTCTTTGGAACTTGATTGGGGCTGCTTATCCACCATCCGGACTATGCTGCGTTGCAACCTTTTATCAGTTTTTCTCCTCTGTCCACGTCCAGGGCGATTAGCTACAGTGCCATGGGTTGTAAACTTCTTGATTATGTTGTGAACCGTGGACAAAGGAAAATCAAGATCTCTGGAGATGGACTTGTAACCTTGAGATTGTTGATATTTTTCCACAATTTTGCTTCTCAAGTCCTCAGACAGTTCTCTTCTCCTCTTTCTGTTCTCCATGTTTAGTGTGGCACACACAGACTTTTTATCTGGTTTCAGGTGTGATTTTTTAATTGCCCACACCTGTTACTTATCACAGGTGAGTTTGAATGAGCATCACATGCTTGAAACAAAGTTATTTACCCTTAATTTTGAAAAGGTACCAATAATTTTGTTCGGCCCATTTTTGGAGTTTTGTGTGAAAATATGTCAAATTTGCCTTTTTTCCTCTGTTTTTTGTGTTGTTACACACAAAGGAAATAAACATGTGTATAACAAAACATGTGTAATTGCAATAACTTTCTGGGAGAAATACTTTTTCTAAAAAAAATCATGGGTGCCAACACTTTCGGCCATGACTGTAAGTACATATGTCTTTATATCTTTACTGTAAAAAAATCAGCTTTTTTTCTAGTCAATACAAAGAAACATGCTGTTTTCTCCACAATATTAAAAAAGGTTAGTTTTAGGTAAGGGTTAAATTTTTGGTTACTAGTGTTATGTGTAGATGTAGGGTTAATGTAATAATAATACATTAGTGCAAAAAGTGGAATAATTTGGAATAATACACTCAATATTACTTAATACTTAATATTATGAAATTATAAAATCATTGTCACTGATTAGTGTTCCTAATTTAATTCAAAACGTTACACTGTGATATATTTTAGATTAATTACACGTAAAGCGATATATTTAAAGCCTTTTTGCTTTAATGTTGATACTGTCTGAATAGTAATTTATGTGAAATGATTTAATAATTTGAGATTTTATGAGCTATCAGCCAAACTGATCAATATTTTATTAAAATGAGGTGAAATGTCACTTTATATACAAAAAATATACAATATGACAATTTATCTTTTTGAAATATGAACAGAAAAAGAACATTGTTTTAATTTTTTGAGATTAAAGAAAATTATGTGTGTGTGTGTGTGTGTGTGTGTGTGTGTGTGTGTGTGTTATCTGAGAGAATGATAGTTCTGAACTTCTGCTGGACTCAGAGTGTCACACAGCGATGCTGTGAAGACTGTGGCCTCTCTTTTGAGCCCAGTTGGTCTGTCTACACTTGTGTGTGTGTGTGTGTGAGTTTGTGAGTGAGTGTAGACCCCAGTAAAAAAACTCTTGACAGTAACTCTCTCTTTTTCTCTCCTGTTTCCGGATCAATCCCTCTCCCAGCATGCACTGCACACCTGATCTCAAAGCTAAACATAAGAGTTGCACTATAAAGCACACACACACTGGGGCGTTCTACCTTGAAGTTCCACTCAGCACCAAATAACAGAGTTATTGTATTACTGTGTGTGTGTGTGTGTGTGTGTGTGTGTGTGTGTGTGTGTGTGTGTGTGTGTGTGTGTGTGTGTGTGTGTGAATAGCAGAGAGTGTATTGCTGTTGAGCATGCGCATCCTTAGTAGTCTCTGTGTGTATTTACCTGTAGGCTTTTTCTCCCAGATAAGAGAGGCCGCTAGAAAAAGACAACTCAGTCTGCTTTCTCTTCTGTTTCATCCTTTCATCCCTCAATCTGTGAAGGGTGGCAGCCCCCTCTTCTCTCTCTCTCTCTCTCCCCCGGTCCCTCTCATTTCTTTCTCTTTTTCTTCTCTTTCTTTCCCACCCTCTTTCTTTCTCTCCTCCTTCTCTCTTTCTCTCTCTCTCTCACACACACACGCACCTTCTGTCTTTCTGTTTCTCTCTCCCCATCTTTTCTTCTTCTATCTCTCGATGTCTCTCTATTTCTCATTCTATTTTCTCTTTCCTTTTCAGTTTTTCTCTGCACCTCTTAGCCTCACTCTCTCTTATTCTCTTTGTCTCTCATCATTCTGATCTTTTCCTGTCTCTCTCTCTCTGTCTTCACACACACACACACACACACACCTATCTGTCTATCCTCAGATGGAAATAAAGACAATAAGGTTAGAGAGGACAATTGAAGTGATTGTGTATATGAAGAGGTGAGTAGAAACAGATGGAGGTATGCAGGACAGACGAAGGGAACTGGAATGGTGTAAATGTGTATGGAATGAGAGAATAAAGAAGAGGGAGATGGAGTCATTAAGAGAAATGCAGGAGAAAGAGAGAGTGTGCCACTGAGAAGAGCAGCACAACACTCACAATCTTCAATATTACAGACTTGTACATTGTTCTGAACAGAAATCTCTCTCTCTCTCTCTCTCTCTCTCTCTCTCTCTCTCTCTCTCTCTCTCTCTCTGATACTGTATAGTGGACAGAAGTGACTCTCTCTCTCTCGTCCTCTATAAGGCTACTTCTCCTTGCTTTGCTGCAGATTGAGTGAGAGCTTTTCCTGACGATGCTCAAGATGAAAAAGGACAGCTTCACAGACCTGTGTGTGTGTGTGTGTGTGTGTGTGTATGTTCATGTGAGATGTAGAGACAGAGTATGAATACTAACCTGTTTCTTGATCCTTGTTATGACCTTGAAAATGCCCCCATTCTCCCCTGTATATTTGCTCTCTCTCTCGCTCTCTCTCTCTTTCTCTCTCTCTATCTCTCTCTCTCTATCTCTCTCTCTATCTCTCTCTCTCTCTCTCTCTCTCTCTCTATCTCTCTCTCTCTATCTCTCTCTCTATCTCTCTCTCTCTCT
>BRDA01006271.1:0-14212 GCA_036984385.1 Crenuchus spilurus
TTTTTTATTTTTTCCCCAAAAGATTTAGCAAAAGGCTCCTCTGTTTATGTGTGCCATTTTGTGTATGTATCTTAAATAGAACATCCTCACATTTTCGTCATTCACAGTACAGCAGGGAAAAAAGCAGCCCTGATTTTGTGCAAATGTTCTGCATCCAGATATTCATTACACAGCTCTCTGTAGCCTCTGCTGGTTGGATTATACACACAAAGCTAAAGCCAATCTGCCCTCTGCTGCTTTAGCTCTCTCACACACTCATACCACACTAAAACCTGTTAACATGGAGCTTCAGCAGCAAATATATGCTAACATCCACCCTCACCCCTCCTCTCCTTTAGGCTGACATATCAGATTTTCAAAATAAATATCATCCCATCAGAAATACTATTACATGCAATGACAACCCACCAATCTCCTCTTTCCTTATCAATCTTCCTTGTATGTGGAAAAGAAACAGTGGCTGAAAGTATGACTGACAAGTGCAGGTGTTTAGTATGGCTGCACAGTAAATAAGAGGAGCTATTTTCTACATGCTTGTTTAAGACCAGCTGTTGGGGATTTCTAGAGTTCTGAAGCTGGTTAACAGTGTCCATGACAGTTTAATCACAACTTGTATTGTAGAATGTATCATATAGAGATGATGGCACAATAGTACTTTCTCTTGTCCAATCTCAATACCATCAATATCTTTTAACCAATATTGATTCCCCATCCTATATACACTATATCCAAATGTTTGTAATAAATGAATTCAGCTTCTTTATGTTGCACGCAGTGCTGACACAGATGTGCAAATGTACACATGCAGCTTGTATAGTCCCTGTAGAAAAGTACGGCCATTAGAACAAGACTGTCTGGAGCAGAAAAATATTAACGTATTGGCACCATGCCTATTGCAAGGCATGGGCTAGAGGGGTATAAAGCCTGCTGGCATTGAGCTGTGGAGCAGTGGAAATTTGTTCTCTGGACTGATGGTCCTCAATCTAATATTTTTGAGAGATTCAGACTTTTCCATGTGATGTTTCCCACATTTTCTGCCAATGCTGCACTGATATTTACATTTACAGCATTTGGCAGACGCTCTTGTCCAGAGCAAGGTACCACAGTGTTTTGTTTCCATTAGGAGAATTAGCCAAACTACTCTTCAGTTCAGACACTGTTAGAACTAAACCATCACTAATACCTAGAAAGAAGGAAAGATACACAATTATACACAATATAAGAGCTTTACAGCATTACAATAAGTGTTTAAACTAGTGCTGCTTAAGTGCTCCACAAAGAGATGCTCTTCAGTCTGTGTGTGAAGACTGTGAGGGACTCTACTGTTAGAACAAGCAGTGGGAGTTCATTCCACCACCTGGGTGCCAGGACAAAGAAGAGTCTTGATGCCAGTCTTCCACGTGTCTTGAAGGATGGCTGGTCAAGCTGAGCCGTACTAGAGGCTGAAAGGGTTTGAGGTCCGGCTCGAGACTTGATATGTACGGAGAGGCTGGCCCATTTTTTGTTTAGTAGGTGAGCATCAGGGTTTTGAATCTGATGTTGAGCAGCTACAGGAAGCCAGTGATGTGAATGCAGAAATGAAGTGATGTGGGATAACTTGGGCTGATTGAAGACCAGCCGAGCAGTTGTATTCTGGATCAGCTACAGGGGCCTGATGGCTCCCATAGGAAAACCAGTAAGGAGCAAGAGGCAGTAATCAAGTCTTGAGATGATGAGAGACTGGACAAGCACCTGGGTGGCATCCTGAGTTAGAAAATCTTGAAGAGGAGGGCCCTACACAAATGAGTCAAGTTTGCAAAGTTAACGAAACGGTGAATTAAATATAAAATAATGAACTGCATTAGCAAAAAACTCTTCATTATTTATTGATGTGTTCATATTGTACTAGTCTTTACTCCGTCATTTCATTCTTTCATCTCACAGCAATACTAAATAAGTAGATTACTCCCCGTCATTGACATTGCTCTAAGCATTAATGTAAGGAATCATTTATTGTGAGAATATCATGAAGCCTTTATGAAGAAATAAATCAAACTCCGCCCTGTGCAAAACAAAATATAAAAAACTCCAAGCAGATAACCATTAAGAAAACATAACAGTGGTGGCTGCCTTTCAGGATTCTGCTATTACTGCTCTAATGTCACTTAAGGCAGTAATTACAGATGTAATTGAAAGAACTACTACTGTAAATGCTCCGAATGCTTTTTTCTGCATTTGTCTTTCTTCTAACATTTGAAAAGGAATTCTGTTTGGTGACTGCTGGCAATGCCCAAACGCACAAATGGGTTGAATGGCAGGGGTGCTAGACTGAAACAAAGTAGAAACAAAGTGTGAAAGCTCACACAATCTTCAGGACAGTCGTACAAGGACATGTGTGGGACTGAAGAGGCCTTTCCGTTGTACAATGTAGTGTAACTCTCACACAACACAGTCCAGTAAGTGTGCGATCAGCTTCACTGAACCATAGAGGAATCATTGTATAGTAACTGTCAAATCAGATTTAATCCTAATTTACCAAATATACTGTGGTAGGGGTCACATAGGAACGCAGGCTCAAAGCAAAATTCCAAGTAAAGTTGACCAAGCAGTCCATCAGCATGAGATCCAGTACAGCAACAGGTCAGCCTCATGTGTGAAGCCAAGACTTCAGCTTGATATCTAGATTACAGCTATCTATTGCATGTAGACAAAAGCTACATAGCATGACTGGCAAAGAAAAACAATGCAGTTCTCAGTTTTCCAGAGAGAAAAAAGAGGGATTGTGTTTTTGTGCTTTAGAAATGAAAGAGCTGTTGGCTGGTCATGATGTCATGGTGTTAATAAACATGTACATCCTGGTAAAATACTATTTAAAGGCTGCATGTGTGAATAATGCAAAGCCTGATTACTAGTGATTACTGTTTTTCTATAATGTCCCTGGTTTGTAGTGTGAAATGGGCTTTTGTCATCATCCCTTTTAACTTAAAATCTGCCTCCAGAATAGTGGGACCATATGCATGATCATATGCTGAGCAAAGAAATAAAATATATTAGCATGTGGAATATGAGATTACTGGGACTTTCTGTGGTTATCATCACTCTTTAGATGAAACACGTCGTGTTCACTGTTGAAGGTAGTTGTGACCATTTCACAGTAGAATGGAATCCACCACAGAGTTCAAACTAATGACTTGTTTCTAAAATACTTCTATTCATGTTCTCTTGCTCAACATTTGTTTTATGATACAACAAATACACAAATAGCTCTGTTAGCTGATGTTCTTTGCACATCAAAATGAAAAAGGCAACAGTAAGAAGACACAAGTTTAATGGAGAACAGCATGTTTCAGGATTAAAGGGTGAAAACCTGACTGAAGGATCGCTGAATCTGAAATATTTCTTCTGGCAGGATAAATTCAGTGTGTGATTAAACAAAGTAAAAGAGCTTTTGTCTGCAATAAGCATCACTGGACAAAATAAAATCCAGTCAAAGAGCTGCAGACATGCACGGCATGCCTCTGCTTTTTAAAAGGCAGTCTAATATTTCAGAATATAAATGGCACATTATCAGCGTTTGGGAAGGGAGTCGATAATGAAGCCGTCTTTGCCTGCCCTTGCTGTCCTCCTGTTCAAGGGCACAGTAGCCAACCGTAAAATTAGAGGTGAGACTCCACTGCCTAACGATGACATCATCCCGTCAGCACCCGGGGCGGAGACACATCACTATGGTGATGCGATTCAGAGGACTTTAGGACAGGACAAGAGAATGGGGCAGTTATTTAGATTCTATGACCTCCATCTGCCAGAAGAGTGGATTTAAGAGACAGATTATTGGGGGGAGAGAATGGGGAGAAAATGAGAGAGAAAGAGAGAAAGAGAGAGGAAGAAAAGGAGGAGGAGACAGAAAAGTGAGAAGAAGCAAGAGAGCAAGAGACAGAAAGACAGTGAGGAAGAGGGAGAGAGAGAATGGGGGAAAATTAGAGAAAGACAGAAGAGAAGGGAGGGAGGAGGAGTGGGAGGAAGAAGGGATAGAGAGAGGAGAAAAAAGAGGGGGGTTGTTAATTAGTGAGAGAGGTGTGTGCAGACAGAGTTTATGAGAGTGTGCGTGTGTGTGTGTGTGTGAGTTGAGAGGCAGTGTGGTGAAGTTATAGATCTATCAAACACTCAGTAGAGATTAATGTTTTATTCACTAACAGCAAACAGAGTGTGAAGTGAATGACTACATGTTAATACACACTCAGAGATCCTGAATATAGTGGAGCATGTACGCGAACGCGAACACACACACACACACACACACACAAGCTCCTTGGCTATGTTCAGACAGCAAGCTCAAATCCAATTTTTAAGTTTTGGTACTCTAGACAGTCAGATTTTAATAAATCTGATCCAAACCACATTTGCAGGTGGTTTGAAATCCAATTACAACAGGATTTGCACAGAACCATCTCATCCCAGATGCTAAATCGGATTTCAAAGTGAATTTCACACCACACAATACAACAGACAATGATCGTGCAAAATCCACACAAAATCCAAATTTATGGTCATCAATTATTGTAATTTTCATGCAGGGGATTCTCTGAAGAAGGTTTGAGGAGTTCCGTCATTTGCAGCACCTGTCCTTTCCTAACAATTACCGTAAACAAGCAATAGCCCTTACAAGCTAATTAAGGTCTACCTTGGTCGAAGTTCAAATCTCTTGGAGCTGCCAAACTTTCCATAGTGCAGTGTTGATTTTTTTTCCATTCTAAAAGTGTATAAAACAAAAATTCACTAAGCTTGTTCAAATTCTGAACTTCAAATTTCATCTATAACCTCTTAATTTTAGCCTTTTGGATCTCAGTTCATCTTCTACTCAATTGTCTATCTGCACTAACAAAGAATTTTGACCAGGGGTGTCCAAACTTTTGCATGACACTATCTTTTCCTGTCCATCAACATCATCAGCTTGCTGGTAGAGTTCCAAGGGAAGAACCTCGCTCCTCGTCATTTTGTGGAGTAACGCATATGCATAGTAGACAGAGAAGTCTTAAAACTTTATTGTTAATGATACCAAACAAAAAAAAAAAAATCACATTCAGTGCACGAACACTCCTCAGAGTCAGAAAACAGTCCACCAGAACCAGAGCACATCACTCCACTGCAAACTACCCTCAAGCATGTTGGAGTTACCCTCAAGCAACATAATTCTCCATCTCTCCTTCATGTGCTGTCTACTCTCAGCCTTTGTGGATTATTTGTGTATAATTCAAGGAAACGGATCAGTTCACATGAGTGTTACCAAGTGCAAGTTAAGGATGCACAATGGGGAAAAAATGCAAATAAACTGAATTTATTGAACTCAAATGGGTACATCATTCCCACATGATTAACAGCTAAACGTGCTGCTGTAAAATATTTCACTCACTGAAATGATCCAGTAAGACAAAGTATGGCAGTCCATGTCTTACCTGCGACAGAGTTGGGTCTGGGCATCATGAGGCTGGAGGAGTTTTGTGCTGGGTAGTGGACTGGACCCTCAGCATTGACCCCTGCTGCCCCTGCTGTTACCGTGGTGGCAACCCTGCTGCTTGTAGAGCTCTCTGTAGTGGCTGTGGGAGCTTCCTCCTCAGCCACAGGTGAGCAGGTGTCCCGAGTGGCAGCTGGAACCAGTGCATGATGACCACTTGCCCTCACACTGCCCTCTTTACTCCACTCCAGACTTGAGCCACTGCGATCATCATTCTCTGATGAGCTGGTGATGGTGGCTAGGTTAGAGAAAAAGAGAGTGATCCTGTCAGGAATTTGCATGTAGAATTGAGCAGGAAGCATTAAAAGGAACTATGCATTTTAAAAAATACATCACAAGAGCTCATATATACAGCCTTGAGTAAGAGAGAGCTGCTATATGAAATTATTTTAATTATTATTATTTTTTATTATTATTATTATAAACATTTATGTATGCATGCAATGGTACAAAATATGGTAATTTCCATCAAATCAATTTAATCACATTAAATCAAACCAATATAAAGATTAATGAAATAAAAGACTGCATACTGTTAATAAAAAAATGCAGCTTAAAAATTTAAGGCAACTTACTGCACTCCTTTTTTTGAGCTGACTCAACTTGATTCCAGATTGAGTTTACTCAACTCAAACTTCTTAGTTTAGCCAAAAAAATATCCTACATCTTTTAAAAAACATTTAGTTCCACATTGGTAAATGCTATAAAATATATTTAGAGTCATATGTTGACACCGTCCTTCACATAGCACAACAATGGGCTCCCAGCTATGGACAACTGTAGCACCAACAGGGTTTGAACTCATGATCTCCTGATCAGGGGATGAACACTTACACAGCTGCACTGCTCACGGACACAAAAAGAAAAATGCAGCACTAAATAAAGCACATAAAAATATGACTTTATAAAGAAGAATCAGAGGCTTGTTCAGTAGCCCATGAGTGCTACGATGGTCTATGCTTTCACCCCAAAACTGGGAGCCCAAAAGGAGGAAATGACGTCATTGTGTGAAGAAGATTGATAAGTTGAACCTGAACAGAAATATGGGGTAGTTAATTAAATGAGTTAGAAGAACTTTTGACTAAACTAATAAGTTTAAGTTGGCTGAACCTCAAATTGAATCAACTCAATGAGTGCAGTAAAAGTTGGATTTTTTGTCAATTACAGTATTTATTCATTTCCAGGATTTCAAAAGATTCAGCCGGGGCACTGAAAAACAATGGTACACTTTGCATCATGTCATTTTTTAATGGTTCTGGGCCACATTAGCATTTCGGGCCTATTCACATGTATGCAGCCAGAGGAGCAAAATGAAACTATTTTTATTTATTATTATTTTTCCAGAGGGGGAAGGGTCCACTGTTCTTGACAAGGACAATATGTTGTGTTGTGAGAAAGAAAAAGAAAAAGAAAACTGGTGCTCTCCTCCACTACTCATGATGAATGAAGATGATGAGAGCAAGAGGAAAAGATGGAGAAAACAAAGGACGATGAGTATTTGAATCATTGCTGAGGTCATTAGAAGTCCTCTTACTCACATGAGCAAGAGAGGAAGGTAAAGGTCCTAAACTCGCATCCCTACAGTGATGATGGCTTCACACAAGAGTGAAAGAGAAAGACAAAAAAGGAAAAGATGGACAAAGTGGTGTTAAAGTCACCACTAATTCCATCATAACTCATTTCTCTCCTTGTATAGATCAGATTACAGTCCATAATGAAGTACTCTGAGAAGCAGAGTTTTCCCTCTCGACAGCACTGACCTTATCAACAGCCCCCACCTGCTCATTTTTAGCCGGTACATTTAGCACAATGCCAATGAGATCTAGCCTCATCCTCATTTACTCTACACAGATTCACATTATGCGAGCTGATGTCCAATTTCCCCCCACAATGACGGATGCTGTAGTTATGCAGCCCATAACTCTGGTCAGGAGTGTCTGTAAACTAAATTTGGATGCCTCAGTTTAATCACGGCTTAGCACACTTTAATTCCACTCCCCCTCATTAAATGATAGCAGTACAGTGCAAATCTAATAAAAGATTACAGATCTGATAGCAGTAAGTGTATTAACCTGTGCAAGGATTTACCCATCATAAACCACAAGTGGGTGAAATTACTATGCCACATTCAGCATGGCACAAAATTAAATAATTCAGACAATCTCCAGCCCAGCAGTTTTGTGCATGTAATTATTCTGAATAAATATACAAATGTAAATACAGCAGACGTCTCCTAGCTAGCAGGATTGTTACAGCAGAAGAAAAGCCTGTTTCCATTAACATAGTTCAGACAGGTGTTTGCTCACATGAAGAAGCAAATCCCATAATCCTCTCCTCTGCTCTCCCCGGTCACCATGATGCACGGTGTGAAAGATGCAAAAATAAAAAATAAAACAAATAAAATAAAAACACCTGCCAAATGACACCCTACACTGCCAGGAAAGAAGGTAGTGAGTATACTTGTCCCCCAAAGCACAAACAATGTCATTTTCCCCATAACACAACATGGTCCTTAAAATCCAATTGTGTCCCTTAAAATTTCCAGTTTTCCAGGAGAAAGAAACAGACTGTATCCTTTGTAGTGCTGTCAAACCATTGATGCATCACATTTCTGCTTGATCACGTTTGACAGTAAAGAAAGGCTTTCTGAATGAAGTGTATATATACAATAATACAATTTAAGAAAATGTATTTCTGAATATTTAACAATACAATAACATTATTTACAACACTGCCACAGAGCATTTCACCAAAACATTAAATGTTTTGTCCTGTTACAGTGCCACATGTTCCCTAAATAAAGATACTACCACTGTGAACGGTACTGACCCAGTGAAGGTCCAGTGACCTTTTTCTGAGAGTGTACGTTCTTCAGCAACAAAGAGGGAACACTCGCTGGCTTACACACCATCTCCCTGTCTGTCCTAATGCTCTGGCTTTTCTACAATAATGTGGATTTCACACTTCAAACACATGTTGCATCATTTGTGACGAACATCAAGAAATCAATGTTTGAATAAAACATTGAATTCCGGGTGTATGAAAGTGGAGGAAGACAGCAGCAGTTTCAATTGTTATTTGTTTAACAGTATGTGACTGCTCCTCATATATGGATCTGTACTATGTGTATTCATGAATATATGCTCTGACCACTTCAGCTGTGGATATACTGAATTATCATTTAAGACATTTATCATATATACAGTTTTATGCTTATGAAACCACATTTTGCATCATGTGCCAATATTGAAAATATTTCTGAAAACAATTTAAAGGCAAGCATAAATAGGCAGAAAACAATCCCTTCAACATCACAACACCATGATAGTAGCATGTTGACCACAATGTTAGGCACATGACCTCCCCTGTTTAAGGTGATTTTTTTATATATAAAATTTTAGGAAAACTGTTAAAATACAGAGAAACACATCACAATATACAGTAGCAGTCAAAGGTTTCGACACACCCTCTAGACATTCAGTGGTTTTAATTATTTAAAAATGTTCTGCATTGTAGATTAATACTAAAGTCATTAAACTATGAATAAACACATTTGTAATTATTTAGTAAACAAAAAAGTGATAAACCAGAATATGTTTATATTTGACATTCTTCACAGTAGGCACCTCTTACTTAGATGCAGCTTTCTTGGCATTTTCTCAGTCAGCTTTATGAGGTAGTCACCTGGAATGGCTTTCAGTTAACAGTCTTGTCAAGAGTTCATGACTTGCATTTATTGCCCTCTTAATGTGTTTGAGACATCAGAGTTGTAGCCTACTTTGAAGAATCTAAAATCTACAACATATTTTGATGTGTTCCTTCGTAGTCTGGATGACTGAATTAAATTACAATGAAGAAAAAAATAAAACTAACATAGTATAATGGTTGAAGGTGGATTACAACACCGCTATCTAGTGGTTGTGTAACCACAATACAAAATGAACAACCATCAATCATTGCATGCAAGCTATTAAAAAAAATAAGTACAGTATCACAAAACACTAACAGTACTGCAAAGTGTATAAATATTTTCCTCCACCATTACTAAATATTTCATTAATGCCAGCCCCTCAAAGCACAGCTGCATCAGTGCAGAGTTAAGTGAAGAGTCTAAATGCAGGGTGGTCTAAGGTTTGTATTGCAGTTCCCACGCTATCCAGCTGTTACCTTAATTTACACCCATAAATGTAATCCTTTGAGAATCACAGTGAATAGCCGTGACCATCAGCTGTAGTTAGACGCTGTATTTTTATAGATTTCTGATATTTTCTATTACAGCAAAACAACTGTTGGTTGCTTTAGGGCAGGGTTTAGAATAATGATGTTTGCAGAGTGATAGGTCAATTCTTAAAATGGAAATTGGGGCTGATGTCAATATTCAATTGTACACATTTACTGATGCCGATCCCGATGCAGACATTTAATAAACTGTATCTGACTGAATTAGTATTCAGAGACAAATAAATGAATGAAACGCATTACAGCACAGCAGTCCACCATAATCTAAACATTGTGCTATAATATAATAATCTGTATGCAGTCATGTGTAGACCCTCGATTTTAAAGCTACCCGTAGTGAATTGAAATGCTTGAGCATTTAGGTACTGCTTGTCAGTGTTCATAAGATGACAGAAGAAAACTGAATTTTATGATACCTATGAAACCACTATAAAATTATTCTATGTAGTAACAATACTGTACATTTTAGGTAACATAACTTTATACATGTATTGGTTCCATTCATAAGAGTTATAATGCATCATTACCAAGTAATGGAACCTCGGTTGATACTTACTTTACAACACTGCTAGTTCAAAAAAGGTTTGATGTCCTCAAATTAAAATGAGATTTTATTCACATTATCCTGTTTTACTTTTTGGCAGATTTTATAGAACTGATTGTTTTTGGTTACACACTGTACTAAATCAGTGATCTGTGATTGGTTATTTTGCATGTCTATCAAATGCTAATTCCTGTCAAAAAAAGACTTAGTAACATTAAAGGAACTAAAAGTGTCACTGGCAGGCCAAAGCCTGGCTTTTGAGACTACTATGTGGGTAGCCTTCAGATAAAATGTTGCAAATATTTGCTCAAAACAGGATTAGAAGTGGATGCATCCATGCTTTAGTTCATTGTAATGCAAAGTTATAGCCCTCATATCATGCTTTAAACAGCCTGCTACGGTGTGAGTGCTTGTCTTGGCTATACATCAGCTGTGGGGTGTATTATGTATCAGAGTGTATAGACACACGTGCTAACTTTATCCTACGTATGTGGCCACCAAAAGAAGGAAAATTAAAACGTGGCGAAGAAGAGAACATTCCAGACTCCATATTCTTTCACTACAGAAACATCATTAATCAGTCATATTTCCACTCTTCTGTCTCCTAAACCTTCTGACCCATCTCTCTATGCCTTACTCAGTGAGACAATTCAGTGAGTCAACAATGGTATTAATGGTAATGTACTAACAAACCACAATAAGATCAATCTTTTTTTTTAACCAGGGCTGATAGATATTATTAAAAACATAACTCTACCGGTCATGTTCTTGTCACAGTTGTGTGTTGGACTTTTTTTTTGTCATGTCTGGCAGAATGTAATGCATTTATGTCAGTTGCCAGATTGAAGAAAATGAATGCTAAATGAACGAATTTATGAATGAATGGCACATGGCAATGCTGCTGTGTGTTGCTGGCTAGTTGCTGGTAGCTGAGGGGCATATTAGTGAGTTTTTCATTTCAATATGCCATTTAATTTTTTCCCCCATGTTTCCATGAATTTAATCTATTCAAAAAGTTTAGTGCTCAGAGTCTCTGCAACTCTCTTGTCCTATTGAGTGTGAAACAGTATGAGCCTCTGAAAGATTTGATACATTTTTGCTGCACATGGAGGTGCCACAAAGGATACTTTTAGCAATGTCATGTTTCTCAAAAAAATCATGCTTTTAAAAATAGATTTTGCCTTTATTTTCCCTTTATTGTGAATGTATGACACTTTGTTTTTATTTCGGTGCTCTCTCCTTTTTCAACCTTGGTGGTCACAGCAATATATATTTGGCAAATGGTATTAACACAGGCTTATTTTTTTTACTTATGGTAGACAAAGTGGCACCATTAGTAGACATTATTATAAATATCTGGAATGGCATTTAATGTAAGAACTAGTAATAAATACTACAGAGGAGAGAGAGCAGTGTGGAGACAGACTGGTGTATATATATATATATATATACTTCTCTTAATACAAAGTAGGTGTTAATGAAAGAAGAGATGACCAGTGAAAACCAGAAAGCTTTGACATCAGCATCAAAGTTAAAGTCAAAATGTATTTCCTTATTTTCTACTGACAAATTATGCATTTGTGGAGCTGAAGAAAACAAAACACATGCAGCTGTCCTAAAAATAACCATAAGCCACCGATGACCACTGAACCACAGACTTACTCATTGTAAGAAAGAAAGAGAGAAAGAAAGATAGAAGACATAATCTGACACAGTTTACTATGTAAAGAGATAATTTAGCCCTACAGCTAAAAACTTTGTTTGATTTTAGAAATTCTTCATATCTCTTGTGAAAACACATGCTATGTAAATGCACACACAGCTTGTCTTGTCCCAATAGAGCAGTACATGACCCGATTGGCACCATGCCTAATGCCAGGCGTGGGCTAGAAGAATATAAAGCATTGACCTGTGGAGTAGTGGAACTGTGTTCTTTAAAATAATGAAAACTGAGAACAAGGCCTGGACAGTAACTCAAACAAAAATAGGATAAACTTTTTATTACATAGAGAAATTGTTTTGTAGTTGAAATAGGTTTTGTCTGCAAATAAGTAGGAATTTGTGAATAAAATTACAAGATGAATTTGTAATACAAATCTAAAAGTCTGAATCCATTAGTTTCAAAAGAATATACCATGGAAACTGCTATAATTTGCCCTGATTATCATACAATTTGGTTATCGTCTACTTATTTCAGGGAAATTTTGTCCCAGTTATCGTTCAGCTGCCTGGTTTTCATGGGCGAGTCGTGAAAACAAAACATCTACCCATTTGTTCAGCACTCACCCACACGTTTGTCATTCATTCTGGCTTTGTGTCTCGTTGATAACACTCAAAATAGGCTAAAACAGGTTACAGTAAAGCATTGTTGGCTGGACCACACCAGCACACTTCAAAATGGAGTGTAAACCTGTAAGAGTGATGTTAAATGTTCATTTATCCATTTCATTAGTCTTTTGTATTTATTTCTCCTTTTTTTCTGTATGTAAAACTACAGTTATTCTTACTATCATTCTTAATATTTAGAGTGTCTGGAACAGATTAATTGTGTTTATATTATTTCTTATGGGAAATATTGCTTAAATTATCATTCATTTTGGTTATCATCAGGCACTTTAGAAAGGATTAATGATGAAAACCGAGGTTCCACAGTGCACAGTGCTTTTTATGCACATCTTTCTGCATGAGTTTAACATCCTGTGAAAAACACAAAATACATATTTATAATACATATTTAATAAGCCACTACTTTTCTTCCATGTTTGTGTTTTTCCATATACATTGATCAGTAAATAAACAGGAAATGTACTTAAAATGTTTGTTCTCTGTAAAATGAACAAAACATACATAAATCATTATACCAGGAGTGTGCAAACCTTTGCATAAGTCTTTATATCATTTCCAAGGTACTAAAATAAATTGCAGCAATGCTGTTATGGTAAGCTGCGCTGATGGACTATATTTTATTCATGGACACAACAGAATAAAGTATATTCAGTACATTACTTATCACAGGGCTTCTCACAATACTGTGGCAGCAGTGGCCACATAAAAGGATTACAGCCATATTACAGATAGTTTACAGCAGCTCTGAGCTTTCAGCTGTCATCTTACATAATAATTAAGCAAGAAATATGTCATCTTTCTGACAGCGAGTGTGAAAGAGCTTTTCAGTAGTGGCAGACTAGATTCTCAGTATCACTGATTCTCCACAACAATACAGTCCAACGAGAACAGGTTCAACCGTTTTTCATAGGTGTTCAGATTATTAACAAATTATTTGGTTAACTTAAGTATAGAATTAGGACTAGTGATCAACCAATATGGGTTTCTCAGTGGTCGATGCTGGTATTTAGAGAGCAGGGTGATCAATGGCTGATATACAGGGGTTGGACAATGAAACTGAAACAGCTGGTTTTAGACCACAATAATTTATTAGATGGTGTTGGGCCTCCTTTTGCGGCCAATACAGCGTCAATTTGTCTTGGGAATGACATACACAAGTCCTGCACAGTGGTCAGAGGGATTTTAAGCCATTCTTCTTGCAGGATAGTGGTCAGGTTACTACGTGATGCTGGTGGAGGAAACCATTTCCTGACTCGCTCCTCCAAAACACCCCAAAGTGGCTCAATAATATTTAGACACAAAGACTTGCTGTTTTGGAGTAATTACAGTGTAACGTGGTCATTCTCGTCTCACACTTCCAAGTCAATCGTCCATTCTCGTGTCAATATATCATATAACGTTAGGTGTGTAATACCCACTGTGGTCTCAAGTTTTCTCCTGTTTGACAACTACGTGCAGAACGACCGAGTAGACACTGGTTCTGTCGTTCAGAAACACAGATTTATAATAACTCGGTGAAACCCCACAAAACCTCCTCGCTCAGTCCTTTACCAAAGGAGGTGGTCGTAGTGCATCATTGGACTGGTGATAGG